>JAXQGX010000342.1:0-16335 GCA_037040455.1 Irpex sp. P115-07
GTCCTTCCCGTGGCAACCCAGTATCGATGGGGTCACCGAAGGCACATCGTCCTTCTCGTCTACGTCTAGTATGGGAAACGCTCTTCCGACCCCACTTATAAAGGAAGATACGTCGGTGATCAGTGCAGCTGGAACCAGCTTGTTCGTCGATTCCACTCCTGTTCCGGGGCCTGCGGTGGATGTAAGTAGCTTTGCTGACGCAGGCACGTGGGATCGCCGTCGGAGAGAACATATCCTAGAACGATCGCGGAATGGGCTGGGTACGATGGTGGCACGTCCGACGACCCCGATCCATGTAGAACCATTCGCCCAGCCCTAGTATTAAGTAATGTCGAACAAACTTTCGACTTCTCATCGATCCGCATTGCTGCCAGGAGCACGCACCCACTCTGTTTAGAATGAAATGTCAATGTTGGACGGGAAATGAAACCACGAGGACATGTCTACCCCCGCAAAGCAGTGCAGCGGCCACGAGGACGGAAACCAATACGACGTCCGCGATCTGAGCAGTCTCGACCCACGATTTAGTGTACACATGCGGAGGGGTACTGCGCCGTCGTCATAGGTTAGCTTCGGCGCACGCGAGGCCACACTGGCACAGGAAGCACCCAAAGTTCGAGATCTTGAGCCTGGACTGAGTCGAGTGAATGACGGACGGCCATTCTGTTTCTTTCCCGCATGGAACGCCTCAAGAGCTTCGAGAAGACGACAGTGACTTGATGCGCTGAGAAAGAAGGGGCGATACGGAAGACTGCACATCGCGCTTCTTGTCTTGTAAGGATGTTTTAGCTGGCAAGTGTGAACGTGCCAGAGATTATCTGTTGCTATATCCGTTAATGCCATTGCGGTACGAAGCGCAGGGTCTGTCGGGAGTAATAACATACTATGATCCCTGCACGGTCATGAGAGTGCTCGCCTCCGTGCCCATTGCGCCATTGTCATTGCATTGGGGGTCGTGCGAGACGCACTCGACGGAAGTTGAACTGCTTACTGCGTAGCTTTTCAGCGGGGAAACCTCTAAGCTTCCATCCCCGAGAGGCGCTTTCCTGCGCTACTGCTTCTGAAACGCAAAGCGACCGCACCTCAGCGACGCATCGACGGGCCCAGTCTATGGTCCAGACGGTTTGGTTCAGCTCTGCTCTCCGGTCGTAGTACGCGTGCATGTCATCTGATACCGGCCTGATCGCTGGAAATTCAGCCACCAGAATCATAACATACGACATACGCTCACCACCAGAAATCACCCTCTTTGCACGAGTTCTGAAGAGCTATTTCGGAACCCTCAAAAGTAGTCGTATCTGGGGTGCAGTGACGTCGTCGGAAGTCCTCGTCCGAAACTTTCTTCCTGTACGCTGCCCCACAAACTTGAAGGTACAGTATCCTGATAGTGATGGTGGTTGGACGTATCTTCCGGGGATCGCGCAGACTTCAGGATATACGCAAGCTTCAAACTTTGTTCTTGAAAGTTCATACGATCCTGCCAAGAGGCAGGTCAGAAGACCCTGTCAAAACGAGTAAAGTCAGTGTGGCTCAACTAGGCACTGGCCTGGACCGAGCTATCAACTAGTATCGATGATACACGCACCTCCGATTGCACGGGGGGCCTGGGGAAGAAGTGTGAAGTCGTCATTAGCGTTGTACGGTCAGGAGAAGCCACTCACCTGCCAGAAGAGCCGCGGGAGGAGCTCCACATGTCGAAGTGCTGGCCAAGACCAGGCATACGAGTAATACATGGTATTTTTGTTATACAAATGGAGAATATCGTATGAAAACATGCGTAGCTCGAGGAGCGAAGCGCTCTTGCTTAAGGATCCAAACAACAGAAGGGAAAGGCGAGAGTCCGAAGTAGAAATGCAGTTGCTAAGAAGGGCAAGGGTAGAAAATGACGGGATATAGGATGATGGTATAAAATATATGCTAGAAGATACTCGCGAAAACCGTCCTTTGTGCGTTTGTAGTTTTGAGTGTGGTAGCATGCGCTGGTGTAGAAGATGAAAATGTGTAAAGGCAGCGATGCAGCGAGCACCCGCTTGGACGACAGTCAAAAAAGCGCAAGCCTGTAAGAAACCACACAAAGATTCAGCAAAAGACGTCAGTACCACGAACACAGAGAACCACGCACGTCTACACCTTACCGCGCCCCAGGTCCAAGCATCCTCAACTGCCTATCATCAACCGGGTTCCTCCTATACGGATGGTTCCTCTGCAACGAATGCAACGGCGCAAGCGCAACCCTCTGCGCCCCTCCTCCTCCTCCTCCTCCCACCCCACTACCATCTCCAGCACCAGAACCATTACCGTAATCCTCGGAATCCCAGACGTACGCTGCGTTGGCGGATAAGTCGGACTCAAAGTACTCGACTGCGCCGCCGGTGGAGAGGTCCGTGTTGGGGACGTTGAGCTGCGGGAGCTGGATCGGTCTGCGTCTGAAGGGGGAGTTGGAGGATGTGGAGCGGGAGCGGTCGCGTCGGGCGGTAGGTTCCAAGGTCGGCGTGAGCGGCCCGTTCGTGTTGTTGGTGTTGTTGTTGGTGTTGTTTGTGACACCGGCGAGGAAGTCAGGGTTGATAGTCGTAGCGACGAACGTCAGATCGTTGTTCGAATGCGTGCGCGTATGCATGTGTGAGGAAGTGGGAGGGCGACCGTATCGCGAAGATGAATCGCCCAGGGACATCATCCGCATATCGTCGTTCGCATGGTTCAGCGAGGAAGAAGAGGCAGAGGCAGAAGGGGGAGGAGGAGGCAAGGCAACGTCAGCATCGGGAGAATAGCGAAGAGGGGGCATAGGCATGTACCCGCTCAAGTCTTCCTCTCCAGCCCCTCCCACTCCTAGTCCATCCATCCCTCCTCCCCCTCCTACTGCCGACCCTAACATACTCATATTCCCACCCAACCCGACACCGACACCTAACCCCATCTCTGGCCGAGGACTAGGCGTATGCCAGCTCGTGCTGCCCCCACTCCCTCCGCTCCCGCTCCCACCGCTTCCGAACTCGCTCAAAACGGGCGAGTCGCTCCCTAAGGGGCTCGTCTCGTGGTGCTGTCTGAATGTCTGGCCGTGATGTTGCTGTTGCTGCTGGTGGGGGAGTTGTTGCTGAGGATGGTGAGGATGTTGTTGAGGGTGTTGAGGATGTTGATGTTGAGGATGATGCATAGCCCCGCCGAACGTCTGACTAGGCCCCGCGTATCCATACTCCGCAAACTCAAAGCTCGTCGACTGTCCCCCACCATTCCCTACACCATTCCCGTTTACATTTGTATGAGAGGAGGGCGGGGACGACGCATATACCGACCCCGAAACGGGACTCGACACCACATAGCTGTTGTTCGTCCCATACAGGTACGAAGGTGGGGGCGGCGGAGGCGGGGGAGACGCGTACGCACTTCCGAACCTGTCGAACGCACCACCGCTTAGGTCCTGTTCGTAGGACTGCTGCTGGTGATGGTGGTGCCACTGCTGAGGTGGTACAGGAGGCGGAGGCGGGGGATGTTGGTTTCTCAGGTGAGGAACGACAGCGGGTGGAGGAGGAGGAGGCGCAGGTTTCAGTCCTCGATCGCCTACAGGGAAAGGAGCGTACGTCCTCTGCACGCTCGTGCCTTCTCTTCCCCTCTTCCTTGTCGTCGTAGCAGTAGTCGTGCTATTACCACTATCATCGGGAGGCACAGAAGAGTCGGGTTTGGCTGAAGGGATGTTAGAGGTAGATGTGGACGTGGAGGAGGAGGAAGACTTCTTGGTCTGGCGGGCGGAGGAGAATATACCCTCTGGTACGATCAGGTCGCGCAGGTAGGGGATCGAGTCTATGGTGTTGAGGTTGCCTTCTGTTGATTTTGTGAAGTAGGCGTCTGTGCAGATCGTGTTAATATTATGGTCACGTAAGGCTGGGTTTGATAAGGAGAAAGAAGGAAGATAGGAAAGAAAGGTAGAAGGTAGTTGGATGTATGCCGTCCACTAAGCACTTCCATCTGAGAGCCCAACTATCTGGATTGGAAATCCCCCAAACCCAAAATCTAAAATCCAAAAGTCTATTTCCATCCAATCCAATTCCCTCCAATCCAATCATCCCAGCCAGTCCTTCGCCCTTCATAACGATAATTATGAAATGAAATTCCATCTCCCTCCCATCCCGTAACAACGACGGAGATGCAGTTACGTATCCCACGTCCGTTAAACAACAAGCGACAAGCAACAAGCTTTAGGCTCGTTCGTCATACCGTACGCACGTACGCGCTCGGAAGAAGCGTGTGGTGTGGTGGGGTACTCGCGCATATAAGCGTGAAGTGGGTGTGCCTTTCTCTTCCCTTCTCCCCCTTATCCCTTCAAACGGGCGTATACCCCGTTATGCACCCAACAGACGCATTCGCAGGCAACAGACGCATTCGGAGAGATGGAAGGACGGTAAACCACTCACTTAAATGCCACTTCCTAGGCTTCCTCTTCTCCTTCTTCCCCTCCCCACCCCCACCCTTCCCCTCTCCCTCTTTCCCCGTCCCATTACCACCACTTCCACTTCCACTAGCACCACTCCCACTTCCACCGCTACCGCCGACGCCGAGAAGGCTACCGCCAAGGCTGACACCTTCGTCGGACACATCGTTTCGGTGGACGCTATACGTCTGTTTGACGTATAGGTCGCGTTCGCCGTCGCGGAGGACTTCGTTTTCTAGGGATCTACAAGGATATATTGTAAAGGTTAGATCCAAGATATGTGTGAGGAGAACAGAGATGTGGGACATACCGAGCTCGACCAGAGGAGCCGCCGCCGCCATCTGAGTCTTTGTCTGATTTCTTTTTGCGGTTCTCGTAGTACATTAGGAAGTCGCTGTTGTCGTTGATTGGAGATATTCATCATCCGGGTTTTGGATTTGACCAGGGGAGGGGAGCACACGATTGCAATGCGCAACATTGGAGTGCAGTCCGAATTGTTCGAGTGTGCGTGCACAACCATAGCAAGATACAGAGCAGAAGTTCGTCAGACGAGCGGGGCCAAGTGAATCCGAGCGAAGTATCGGTTGTTGGTCGTTGTGGGCGCGAGTTGTTGTGGTGGCAGGAGCGATCGGAGGCGGTGGAAGCAAAATTTGAAAGCCAAGAAGCAGGTCGGTTCGATCGCGTAATGAGCGCAAGGGGCGCGTTTGAAGCGACAGAAGGAAAGGATATGGTAAGCACACGACGATAAATCTCCAAGGGAGAAGAGAAAGGAAGAGGAAGAGAACAGGGAAACGCACTCTCTAATACGACTCGCACTCCAACTCAACCCCTCCGTCCACCTCTCAATACACACCTGATACCCATTCTCACCCCCACTCGGCCCCTTCTCCTCCCACACATAAACGTTCCCGGGCCTCAACATCCTCCTCTCCTGCGCATCGAGGCGTCTCTCGACCTTGGGGAGCATACCCAGCTGGACGGCGTAGAAGAGCTTCTTGGCGTCGTCGACGGAGCGGATGTGGATGTTGGTGAGGGTGGGGCGTTGTTGGCCTGCGGAGGTGTTTTGGAAGGAGCCGGGGGGTTGGAGGGTGGTGGTGGAAGAGGAGGAGGAGGAGGAGGGGAGAGAGGGCGGGACGGTCATTAAGGGAGTTGTGGTGGTGGTTGTGATGGCGGGGTGGTGTGGGGTGGTCGTCGTGGGCGGCGGCGACAAGAAGGGGAAGGGGACGTAGGCGAGAGGGAGGGCAGGAGGGAAAGGCGACGGGATGGGGTGCCGGGGGTATATGTATCAGGTGTAGCAGAGACTAGTGGCAGCAGCTGAGACGCCTCAGCCTTCTTCTTCCTCTCACTCACTCAAGAAACCATTTGCTTCGAATACAATATAATCTGTGGCACCCCATCCTATGCACAAACACCCATCGCTGCTTACCGTGGGAACAATTGCTCTCTAATCGCCTATGAACTCATCAGGCAGACAGTGCGCATATGTAGCTCTAGATCGCGAGTCCATCGCAGGCGACTGCGAGGTGGCTGCATACAGAATCCACCGTGATCGTCGTCGTGCGCACTCACGAACTGCAGTGTGTGTCATGGAGAGGAAGTGACACCCGAAGGAGCGGATACCCTACCGCACATCCAGAATTCTAATTCACCCTGCGTGGTTCAATCAACGCACACTTTCATCTCCGCTCTAATTGCAGTTAAACCGGTTCATCTGAAACCGAGCTCGTGAACCAGATCATCCCGCACCTGTCGAGTGACACGACGCCTTCCTCCCATGCAATCATCATGACCATGACCAACCGCCCTCATTCCATTGAATACTCGACTGTATTGTCGGTGCACACGCCCACGCCCACGCACGTCAAACACGGCCTGCCATCCCCAGCCAACCGACAGTGACTTGACACTGACACTAGCAATCGACGCACGTATGCTCTGACGACGAGGGTCCTGAATCCTGAATCCTGTACTCAAGCACCATGCTTACTGTGCGACACACATGACCCCTCCCTTCCCCAACCTCGCTCGTGCGACAGCTTTGTCTCAAGCTTCGAGTACTAGTCATTCGAACTGACTCGAGTGTAGACCTCGCGCCTCGCCGGCCAACACATCCCCACTACCCTCGACCTCGATGACGACGACTATGACCTACGTACGGTCACCCGACCTCCGCCCATCTCATCCGCGGTCATCATGTTTTCGATCGTCAACAATTCCAATTCAATTGTCAATATCCTCTGTGATCCTGAAGCTAGAGACGTCCGACCACCACCACCAGATCTCCAACCTGTCAGATATCGATCATCTGCAGGTCTGCTTCCTCCACGCGACGACCTTGTTTTCTGCTTCGTTCATTTCCCTGAGTATTGACTCTTCATGCTCGTTCGCTTCTCGAAGCGTCACCTTAATTGCATTTCCTCCCCTCTAATGCCCACCTATTCTTTCGCAGGCGACAGCCACTGCGCACATTCTGCTTTATTGCACGAAAGAAGTTAATTTGACAGCGGGAGGCCACTAGTACGTGAGAGCTGCTTCTCCCGCTCCCGGTGTAATGTACCTAGCCCTTGACATCTCCTAGGCTTCATTGATCGTGACAGACAGGACAACGCTCAGGCACTCGCTACGTATGACGCTGATCTACGGTGCGCAGGGAACTCTTCTACAGTATTGACGCGACATTGATCTACATAGGCTACGGCGCGCAAGGAGCGATGTCGTGCACACTCAGCAGGGACTGACTGGAGAACGGAAATGTCAGATGAACTCGATGTTGAAGCTTGAAGTATCGCCTTCATATGAACCAGATTACGCTCGACATCCTCGTCGAGCGTTGTCTGGCGCATATGAGGTTGACTGCGACTACGACTGCGACTGGACTCGAGGTGTGTCTTCACTATAGTGGTATGGCACTTACGAGTGTGACTGGTTGGTACCCTAGTAACCTGCAAAGTTCTCGATTGGCAGATGGAAATTGTCAACGTGCGCGCGTATGGACATGTGGCTCAAGCAATCGAGGTTTGTTTCATTTGATAGTGGGATGTCAGAGTTAGGAGGTATGCTTCTCCCGGTGCAGTATGCTAGCTGACCTTACCCTTCTACGATCAGACAACGCCCAGACACTCGTCTTGACTTTCATGGTGATACATTTTATGGTGCGCAGAGAAGGATGTGAGTTACCTTCCGATATGACACTGATCTATGACGCGCAGGGAAGGGTGAATAAGAGCCTGAGGGTATGCGTACGTTCGAATCCCGGATGGGATGAGCGTGAGTTCGAGCAATTTCGAGCCTCTTGGTTTTCATGGATGTCTAAGGGAGGCTTAGTCACGTACACACACTTCCAGAGACATCTGAGCGAGGAAGAGTCGAGTGGGCGGGCAGCTCGCGTAACCATGCACCTCACCGGTATGTGACCCTTCATATGTGCTGTAAGTAATAACGAGGCTGAGGCCGCCTCGCTCATATTGAAGCGCACGATCAAGCTCTAGCTCAAGCTCATCCGAGATTCCCGCCCCAGACGGAGCGACTGATCAGTAGACGAGAAGGCTTTTGGTGAGTACGTACGTTGCTAGGTGCGCTGACCCACTTCAGTCATTATTGTAATGCAAGTTTTGGCGTCGGCTGGGTGGCTAGGTGGGTGGCTGATCCATGCGGACATCGATGCTGCTCACTGCCCAGGCACAAGGAGATCGTAGACAGACGAACGTGCGTATTTACCACAGTACAACTGCACAATATCCGCTCTTCACTCTTCACTGCAGGCTGTCTCATGCTGTCATCCTCGCTTACTGTACCGTCTATCAAGCATTGTGTTTCTCGTAAATTGGCAGAATTGGCAGATGGTTCTGACTCGGATAACTGACGTATGACAGCAAACGTAGGCTAAGATACACTCCTACTCAAGTGGCGCAGTTTTCAATATGTTATGTAGAAAGAAAGATAGTACTTGGGTGACATCGACTATCAATATACAAAATTTTACGAGCGTATGTTTGATGTGTAGTATGTCGTACTTGACATAAGCTGGAAACTTCGAGACATAGCCTTCTTGTCATGGAGGATTATGATGAACGCTCCTCGTGTAAGAAGTAGAACCGTGGCCTGATGTTTGAATAAAATTAATACACTGTACTCGAGCATAAGGAGATATAAGACGAGCTGTTCAATTGCGGTCTACGTAGGATGACGGCATCCTCCCGAACCTCCATCCCCCGCCTTCATACTTAAGTTGGTCTGACCAAACCGATCTTGTTGCGCTCCTCACTCATTTATTCTAAGGGGCGTCGTTGGGCACCACGACTCTCGTCAAATTCACCAAACCATTGCTAGTATACGCGTGCTATTGTTGTGGAGCAATCTCGATTCGAACGTCCATCTTCTTCAAGTTGTGTAACGAATTCGAACCGATCTCGTCACTCTCCCTGCTCAATATCGATTATCATGAAGGCCATAGTTGTGCATCATAACGTTCTCATTAAATCATACCGTGCTAGCGTAAGTACGCGTGCAATAGTGGTGGAGCATCCCCACCATCATCGAGATGAATACTCATGGCTTTAAGCTCAAGGTACACCTAAGTTGATATATCACAGAATCGTCGATTGAAATGTTAACCACCCCCTGCTATAGCTTTGGAGCGGCTTTACATCTCCAGTTACTACAAGGCAGTTTATCTATACTACAGTAAGTCCTAAAGCATCAGGCTCAGGTATGGAACAGACTGGGGCTCGTCGATCACTAGACCATACGAAGAACAAATGCCACACGATTAGCCATAGATGTATGTGCTTAACCAAGCCAACCGGGAAAGCTTGAGAGGCCGTTATTGCATTGATTGGGCCTTACGCTAGTCGATCTCATTGATTAAGGCATGTAAGTACCCTCATGTACTCCACACCATGTTCAGTGCGCCACAAATGAGTGGTACTTTGTGCATTCATGTATTGACCTCTGTTTCCAGATCTAAACCACGTAGCTGCCCCGCATCTGCGATGGTGCTTCGACTGACCTCTCCCACGCCCTCGACGTTCAGTAGCCTCGTGCCCTTACCACATCGATCCGAATCAAAACCTTCCGTGGGCGCTCCGAGGGAACGCGAAACTCTCCTCCACCGCGCTTCTTGTGCCGTCACCAGCACACTGTCGACTCTTTGTCTGACGAGGAGCACAAGGGTAGCTTTGGCCTTCGTGAGAGTTGGACGATGGGATCTCAAAGGATTCCCACAAGCCAAATGCCTAAAAGTATGTCGGGGCCGCCTCGTTAGCGTATGTGACGTGACATTTGTATTTCTTTCACAGAGGTTTCAAATGACCGTTGGCACAAAGACCGATCTGAATAAAATGAACCAGTACGGGTCAGGTACGAGGAGGAGGCGAACCTCAAAGTACGATCGAGCTTACGATCAGGCTGGAGATTTCGAAAGGAACGTGGGAATGCTAGCCTCGAGGCTCGCAACCCTCCGATAACCCCTTCTTTGACCCCGCCATCATCCCCTCGAGTTCACCATCAGATTATTCCTTGGCTCGTGCCCTCTCACGGTTGCGGTCGGCTGCAATATTCACCGGGGACTATGGCCCCTTATATCCGTACTCTGTTTGCAGCTGCTGCTACGGAACGGCGAGGCCGCTTGGCAAGTAATTTGAAGAACGACAGTGCCCGAGGCTAGGGTATAACAGGTAGGTCCGCATCCTGATGGCGAATCATCAATGTAGTTATAATAGCTATCGCTCATGTTATTATTCTCCGTCGATCAGGACTCTAGCATCCAGGAGAATCATCAAACATGGAAGCAATCTCAAAGGCACGCTATGTACTATGTGAGTTAGACTTTACTTGATCTTGAAATCGATTGTACTTATGCCGAGAAGAAACCACCTTAAAATGCTCGCGGAATCAGAACACGTATGCCGAGAGTATTAGTCAGGATGTGGCTTAGTCTCAGGGCCCTTACCGACAAGTCTTGTAGCTGATCATGAATGCTTGAAGAATCACGTTCAAGTCGCTGAAGCTGCTTTTGCATCCGTAAACTTTTACCATCAAGGAAATAGACAGGTATGTTACGCATTACGTCTTTCCGAGATGAGAAGCCAACGTCAGACTGATTTGAAGCGAGTTTATCTGCCCGCTCTTTAGCAGTATATGATCACTTGAATGTGTCGGGCCTGTGACGTTTCTCGAACTATCATATCCCTGGTCTGACTAAGGAGGAAGATGCATTGGACTAAGCTAACGGCCGCGGCTGCCTGTGATAGCGAAAGTTATCTTTCCCCTCACGTGCGGGAAATCATGATTATCAAGCTCAGGGCAACGAGTATCGAACAAGTCAGGGACACTCGCGGAGTCGATTGCAGGTACAAAGTGCCTCTAGTCTCAATTGAGGTCGGACAATTCTGTTGCTAGACGATGTTTTGCATGCTTACTTCCTTTTTCGCAGGTAGATCTCTGTCAAGAGCGAAAACATATCAGTCGTACGTAGATTCTTGTACGTCAGTGGCGCACCGGGGGTAACGTCTTTCAAAGCCCTTTTCACTAGTACTCAGCATCGACGATTGCGAGCCCAGTTGTCACTGACTAGTGCCACAAAGGTGTACCAGGACCTCATTCCACGTCGCTCGGCGATCTCGGGGGATGTTCGATGCTTCTACCATTGCACTACTGCTACTGCTATAGTAGCGAGTTGCAACGGAGCCGAGGACGACCTATATCCCGACGCAATCGCGTTCTCCGGCTCTGGTTATCTGGGATTATCTACTAGATGCCGAGGGTCGATTGTGTACCCCTTACGCGAACCGGGTGCAGAATAAACCTGCCTTTTATGGGAATGAAACTTCCACCCCTCCGCCATCTCGCAAGGGCCCTCCGCATCAACCGCGGCCGCTTAGTCCCTTGGTGCTGCGGAACGGTCCCGGTGATGGGTCGACATGCACCGAAATATGTAAGTCTGGGGTAACGCGCTTTGTTGTGCCCTTGACGTTCATCAGGCTCGTGCTACTAGCTAGGATGATGGCACTGCGTATACTGTAAATGGATTTTGCGCCCAAAATTCGTTGGTGGGGTGCTAAGCTACAGAAAAGCAGTGCCACGTCAGTGCCAGTGCGCACTCGTGGGGTACAGGTGCGTTCGCTCTAGCCTTTTGAGATGGTAGGCTCGCATCTGACGTGTCATCCGAACAGGACTAGAGCGTGGAGACCGTGTTTATGGACCAAAGAATGAACGTGTGCGATATGGACTCGAGTGGAGTAGATTCCACTGGACATGCCAGTGACCTCGTTTTCTGACGTGAAAATAAAGGTGTGATGTTGGTTTCTACAGAGAACTTAGCGGTTGACGTGAATCATGACAAAATCTGCTCAGAACCAAACTCAAATACCTTGTATTGCTCGTCTGGGCTTGGTCCAAAGGCATGCACACTCCTCACGATTGATCTGCGTATTTGCCTATCGATCACACTCATTCAATCGTGGCGGGCCGACTTATAGGGACGATATACCGGAAAGAAGCCCCTCAATGCCGTGCCGCGGTTCGAAATACGCATGCACCGACATCCAAGAATGAATAACTTTGCTCATGTGAGCCAGTGCGCTGATATTGCCCACTCAACTTACAATTGACGGTTTGCGTCTATTGAGACAGATCATACACGCGCAGAAATCAGCCTGTATTCTCCTGATCCTAAGAGTCCGGTGAGTCTGTTCATATGACGACTTCATGCCAGTGGCCAGCCTTGAAGTACCCTATTTTACCAAACATCTTGGAACCTAGGAAAATTGTACAGCCAGTTACTATGATGGCACTTGGTCCCAATTCGCCTGAAAAGGACGATCAACCGGTTCGTTTCTGCTTCATGGCTGGTTCGTTCAGTTGCTCCACCTCTATTGCAGCTTCCAGTTACAATTTCAGCGAACTTGCCCAGATGGCACGGAGCTTTATTCCATGCTTGAACGCCTGAAGCGCGTGAGATAAAGCACTAGGTGACTGGCCCTGGGGCCTAGGACGTTCGTGTTATATCTCGCAATCAGGTTCAAAACAATGGGTTTCCCGGCGGTGAGTGTTTTGACCGTCGTCGACCACACTCCTCCGAGTCATCGTAAACCGGCGTTCAGTACTCCGAATGGTATATTTCGATCTGATCCCTCCGGAGTTTGTATTATCAAGCACCTGGATAACCACGCCGATATTTCTGCGAGGGGAATCAACAATTACTGCAAGCTCAGGAAGAGAGCACTCAACGACCACAAACATCGAACCGGTGGTGCAGACTTGTATGGGTACTCACCTGTTCCAGCCGTTCCGTCAGGTGAGAGTAATCTTGTACGTGTAACGTCAAGCATGCTTCCCATTGTATGAGATAACGATCTGCTTGCCTTAGGGACGAAAGCGGCGACCGAAGAGGCCACCATCACCCCGCTACGCCACGCCCACTGGGGTAGGCTTAGTTCCTGGAGAGGCACTGTAGATTCCTGGCGGATGTTATCCCGGGTAAGACCAAGTTAGTCACTCATCTAATAATAACTCCTTTTAAGCGTGCTACAGGAGGTGACCATTGCAAAACATTGGGAGCATCGTTGCTATTTGCTATTAAACGCTAATAATGCGTACCGTGCATCTTTTCATGGCCGCCTGCATGCAAAGAAGTATAACTATGTATCGAAAAGCCGGTATGAGTCCCCTCGCCATCTGCTTCATTCGGTACATCATGGACTGAACCGCCGGACAGACCAGGACTCTGGAGTCTCGGGTCAAACCAGAGTCTCTTCATCCTACCGAATTGATCGCGATGGCGCCCTTGGACCATAACTTGGGGTCATTCGCTTTTATAAGAGGTCCGTTGTGCGTGCCTCCTGCTGTATCAGCAGATCCAAGCTCCGAGTATATTGGGCGTCGTTGAAGGGCGTTTCATGGGTGGACGAAGAAGTAGAGACTAAGCAGAGACTATGGCTGCCGTGAGTGGACCATCTCGTGAGGCCTGGAAGCTCAGTACACAGTCTAGGCTGGCAGGGGGAGCTACTACTCTCGAAGCAAAATCTTCACTTAGGCCGTTACGCCATACCTTTTGCAGCTTTCTTTGAGGCTCAAACTGCCGTTGAACGCCNCGCACAAAGTAACTTCCGTTGTTACCTTTCTTAAAGAAGTCTTTGCGCCGCTGGGGAGCACTCAAAAAAGGCATAAGGCGCTGCACCCTGATGGCCATGATTCACACTAATCCCCGTGTTCCGCTTGTCTTGCGTTGGCAGAAGCTTGCAAGTGACGACGGAGGTTTTACCATGTTTATATTGTCTGGTAGGGGGTCTTCCAAGCTATTCGAGTCAAGACATGTTTCGCATCCTCCGCTCAAACATCTCTGTGAAAGCATTTCATGCCATACAACTGGTCCAAGTGGAGCATGCAAAGTGACCCGAATACGACGATAACGTTCAAGTTCGTTTCTCCTTCCTTTCCCAACGTGGAGAATATTCTTCTCCATCAGCGAGCGAGGATCGGTCAGATTTCGAGATGATTCTTCCTACTATCTGGAGCCCTGTTTCTCCCGACCGAAAGATTAAGTGCGTCTTTTCCTTTTCTGTACGTCAATCAGGGCACTGATCTTGAATTCCGCGTCTTTCCGAATCAGAGTTCGAGTAACTTCATACGCGAATTTGTATATCAGGTAAACAGTATGTTTGGCACGTCGTGTACCCTGCGTTTGGTCTGTATCAGGGATCAGGTCACTCAACCACGCAAGGTCAACGAGCCACTGGCACTATATTCCACAGTCCGTTGTATCAACAAGTTGAGCTGGTATCAGACCCCGCCCGACAATCAAGCCATGACATGCATGACAGGTGGCCTCTGTACTCTGGAACTCCGACTCACGCTTCGACGATGGGCGCCGGCCACTGACACGAGGCAGAGTATGCTATCTTTTCCTAGTAAGTGACGTTCAATGTTTATTTCTGCAAATCATTACCTCCAGATATTACAAGACATTTACAGCGTATGTCGACGGTAGCTGGAGGGTACCAAGCCATCAATGCTCGCATCACCGCATGTTGACTAATTCCAGCCCTGGTCACAGTTCGCGGGAGGCTCGGTAGCAACCGAGGGCAATGATAGCTCCGAGATCGTGTTGAACACGTTGGAGAGAAATAAAAGAACTCCCCTGAGCCCTGCATCCGGACGTACTGGCCACACCGCCGGCAGTACTGGAAGAAGCGAAATATCTGGCACTGCGTGCACGTTCGTCAGAACTCCGCAAAGCTTCCTTAGCATCCGGCAAGCACTGAGATTTGGAATGCGACTCATCATAGTCGCACCACGGCACTCACGACACATCCGGACCCCAGTATAGTAGGTCACGACGACCCGGGACGCCGTATCTTTTTGGTCATCGGTCATATTGGTGAGTTACTCACTTCAGCATGTTCGTCTAGTATGAACCCTGATACTGAATAGATAGCTAAGCCCACCACCTGCCAGTGCCTGCAATTGAAGCGCTATTTCGTCACTGGGCTCGAACTATTCGGTGTGCAATTCGTAAGATAGTCACGCACAGCCATTCTGATGCTGATAAACTAAATAGCCTCTGCATATCTGAGTTTGAGATGCCCGAGAAGAAGCTCTGTCTGAGGATATGGCAGTCAGAGGACTCAGGGCATGTTCTCATGATCCCCACGTATTTGTTCTGGTCAGTACCTTATCTTAGTTGTACGACCACACCCTTGACCTGATGCACCGCCTTTATCAAATCCAGGTGCATAGAATTTGAACGGTATTATTTTGGTACCGTCACGGCCTCGGTTGGGTAGCTCTGGTTATCTGCGCCTTCCCAAAACTAGGAGATGGATCGTGCAGTCTATGGCCCTTTTGGTAGCCGAATGGCCTGCAGGGTATGTGAAAAGACATGTTTCGAAGCGCAAGTCGCTCGAAACCGTCGAGCTTTTGGAGAGTCAAACTCGTTTCTCAAATTGCGGGGGACTCTCCGATCAGTTATATGGCTGCTGCCGCCGACGACGAAAAGTGGCTTTACTGGTGAGGATCCATGGACATACTGTATATACTTACATCAGAGAGGCTCGCTTCCAGTAGATACATGGCATGCTGATCGTTCATGTGACTCCGTGCACAACATGTAAGAGGCTGAAAGGCAAGCACGATGCTCCCAAAATCGACTCAAGTATTCCCTTCAAAAATCCCGAGGACCTATCAGAAGCACGGAGGTTAATACCACCGCGCCGACGGCTGTATCCCTGTGTTATATCGACAGATAAGTCTCGACACTGGTGCGCTCACGATCAGAAATGGCTCCAAGAGCAAGTCACCGAGTTCTTTCTGGCTAGCACTCGTATGTTGCAGCGAACCCTGGTCTGGGAATTCAAGCTCAGCATCAGGAAGTTATGTTCTGCAACAGAAATTTGACCGGATGGAGACGCAGCTTTTGGTGACATTCCGTCCATGAAGGATTATACCAAATTGAGAGCTAGTCGCCGTGTCGGGGTACACATTAGCACCCCGCCATCCCGACTCCGCCGCGGCTGCGCAAGCCGCTAAATACCTCCGAACGAACACCTGCGTAGGCGATGTATCGAAATCGACGTGTTGTATTCCCAATCCCTTCCGACAACAGCCTATGCTTCGAACTTCCAATGATGCTGACCGCGGGCAAGATTTTTCTGCTTCGTTCCGGCCCTCGAAAGCCTATTTGCTTGTCTTTCTGGGAAGATGTCCTGTCACGCGATGTACGACTGTCTCGAGACGAACTATTCAGGACATTGATCTTGTACGCCTTCCAAACGCGGTGTACGTTGTTCGCCTACTATCGACGGGTGATCGAGGGCAGATAGCGCTCAAGAGCCGTGGCCATTGCAACGTTGCTCTATTCGCCTTGGCGTTCAGATCAAAGCTCGGCGTTGGCCCAGCGTATGTAATACTTTCGT
>JAXQGX010000343.1:0-16193 GCA_037040455.1 Irpex sp. P115-07
TGGGCGATACAGGCGCCCGCACGTGCACCAGTTAGGTGCTGTATAGCCTACTAGCTGCTACCCGCGACTTCGTCACGCGCGAGACAGACATGCATGCAGTGAAATGATGATGCCGCGGCGAGACGAAAGCTTCGAAATGCGAGGTCATAGAGGTTTGTGCGGAGATGCCAGTACATGAGTCTGACGCAGACGCAGAAAATGGAGGAAAAAGCACGACAACCCCATTGTCGTGCATGTGAAGAATCGCAACACCTGCGAAGACAACTGAAACGAAACAGAAACTCGCAGGCAAAAAGGCGAAGAGTAAAGCGCGACATGTGACCGTGAACGAATACATATCTAAAAGAGGCAGTTCCTGCATTTGGACAGGTCGCCGGGAAAGGCAACCCCGGGAGGGAACCCTCCCTTATAATATAGACTAGCTGTAACCCGTGACGTTGTCACGGCGCGAGTCGTTGTCGGCCACAGAGGTCGATAAAAATCCGACGCTCTGTCAATACCCCGAGCCGTCGTTGTGGGAAGTCTTGTTCGGTACGAAGTAATCACTTATATGTTAGGGCTGATACACAACCCGTACAGAGCTGTACTATACTTTTGAGATAATTAACTAATAAGATACGGACGTCAATGCTCAATTTTACCACATCACTTAAGCCTGGGTACTGGGACCTGCAGTGGCGCGCGTCTTGCGCTTCTTCGTAGGAGTCTCAGGGGAAGGCAGGCTGTCGAAATCGAAATTCATGTTCTTGGGGGTGGCTATAAGTAGTTGTCAGTGTGGTGTTGATGGCTGAGCGGTAATTCGTTACACAACGTGCACTTACAACCTGGCGTCTTAGGTCCTTCACGCTGGTAGTTACGGGGGATCGGGGCCGTCGAGCGACCCAAGAATGAAACGGATTCCACGTCGACGTGGAAACGATCTGGAACTTTGCCTTCGTCGCGGCCGGTTGTACTGGTCAACAGGCCACTGAATGTGGCGATGGACTTGGCGCCTGGGACGGGAGGCTTTCCCGTAGCCGAGTTCTGGTAGCGTGTCAAGTCTCGGAAGTGACCCATGACGGGAAATGCAAGTTCAGTGCCCTGGGACACATATGCAAGTCGGGGGGTGAGCTCCATGGTGAAGTCAATGTCGTGCACTTCGTCCGCAGTACCGGCGACTTGAACAAATGGCACCATACGTGGGTCCACTTCGTCAGGCAACGGAATGAGCTAAGCAAGGCCAGATCATTAGCTTCATAGTACATACATACATGAGAGAGCAAGTGGAAAGTGAGGACGTACTTGGATAATATCTCCAAAAACATCATAGGCATCCTCGGACAGGGAGGAATGGAGAAGCTTGTACAGATCTTTGCTGTAGCGAGTAATCTAGGGTGCATGTTAGTGTTGAACGGTTTTCAGTCTGTGCAGCATACTCACATTGGCTATGATGAGACACTTGTTCACCTTGGCGTCGAATTCGTAACCGTTGGCGTTGAAGTAGCGCATGCCTGCAATAAGAGCACGTTCGGTGGGCAGCCAGATTTGTGCGTCGAATAAGAAGGACTTTGGTTTTCCGGCTCCAGCGGTGCGAGGATTCTCAAGCATAGCGATAGCGGTGATGGTGACACTGCCCATGATGTGATGTGGAGGAGAATGTAGGATGATGTTGACGACTTGGCCATGGCCGGGGGCATTTAATACACGAAGAGACGCACAGGCATTGCTACATTAGGCAACTCTCCTATTGAAACTTGCCAAGGCCACAAAAATTCAGTGACAAACTATTTTTGGCCCGAATGATGACTGTACATGGCCAAGTGAGTCCCGGCCTGTCATCTGGGCCGATTTTTGAGCTTACAGTGACCGGATAATTTCAATGAAATGAAGTTGATCGTGAAAAAACAGTTTGGACGTCTATTCTAACAAAACATCCTCGTAAACAACATTATCTACTCTTCGATCTCGGGAATCATGAGGCAAAAGAACCTTAATGCGGTGTGCAGATGTGGCGCGAGACAGGGCCACGTAGAGCTGACCGTGCGTGAATACGGGAACCCGGATGTCAATACCGACCCATCGTACAGACTGTCCCTGTGCCTTGTTGATGGTCATAGCGAATGCGAGGCGGACGGGAAACTGTCGACGACGCATGGTGAATGAAAAGTTGGACTGCACAGCGGAGGGTGAGGTGGTGATGCGCGGAATGAATGCCACTTCACCATGGTGAGCGCCTCCCAAAATCTTTACCTGGAGAACTCGGTTCGATGAGCGAAGCAACGTCATGCGAGTGCCATTGCACAGTCCATTGTGCGGGGCGAGGTTCCGAAGGAGGATAAGAGGGCAGCCCGGCTTCACATGAAGCTCTCCGGGAGGAAGACCGGACTCTTCCATAGCTCGCAGAAACTCTGGAGGGACGGTTGCTGTATTGTCTTGCTCCCCTGATGCGGTATGCACAGTATCCGCGGCGACATGGGTACACTGAAGGCCACACATATGTCCCAATAACTTGTGGTTCATGCACGTAACGTCTGGATTGCGCGGTGCGAGAATGACACGGTCAAGGAAATATTCTGAGGAGGGCGGTGGGTTGGAACCAAGACCGGGATAGATGGACGCAATGAGTGACGCTTCATCTTCAGCTACCATACTCTCGGGAAGTTGTACGCGGTGTTCGTCATCGTTGATGCGCCCATGGCCTATGTCCAATAGCCAGTCTGCAAACGATGATGCTCCATCATCTTGCGATAGCCGCATGTTCTGTGTGAGCCGAAGAATCTCGATATGCTGCCACAGGTGGGAGCGTTGCAGCGTGGCCGCGACAATGTCTTCTCGTCTGCCATGCACTACAACCGGGAGGATTTGCTGAAAGTCACCGCCAAAGATCACAGAGATTCCTATAATAAGAGAAACACAGTGAGCTTGACATGATACATTCATATGCAACATCATCGGCCAATAGCCATACATACCTCCGAAGGGGTGGTCGTTATTTCGAATGTCACGAAATGTACGGTCAGTTGCCTCGAACACGTGCCTGTGCTGCATCGTGATTTCATCCCAGATTACGACAGCGGCCATGCGAATCATATCCGCAAGAGCACTTTCCTTTGGAATCCCGCATATTGACTCAGCGGTCAAACCGTCAATAGGAATCTTGAACATCGAATGAGCTGTACGGCCGCCAGGAAGCAGCAGGGAGGCGATACCGGAAGCAGCAACACAAAGCACTATGCGGCCTTGTCCTCGCAGATGATTGCAAAGAGTCTGGTACAGAAACGTCTTGCCGGTGCCACCATAGCCACTGAGAAAGAATGTTTTCGGAGAGTCGGAGGTCACAGCGTGCACTATACGCTCGAACGCGTGGGCTTGTTCCGTATTCAGTAGCTGTTGGCGTTCCTCAGCAGACGCCTGCTGTTCGTGAGTGTCGTAGTGAAGCTGCTCAGTGATGAACCTATTGGCACTTTGCTGCTGCCAATTACGCTGTGGTTCGGGCAAGGAGAAGTTGCGGAGAGTACGCCCAGACTGAGCGAGAATCTCCTGTAAGAGGAAGAGACCGTAGTCACAGATGTCCTCTTCGGTGGGGCTGACCAACCCAAATTCAATAACTCGAGGGCGCAGATCGTCACAGATATGCTGCCGGAACTCAGTCCATAGAGTTAATGGTGCCGTTGGAGCACAGAAGATGAGCATTGTCGTGAACAATTGACGAAGTTGGCGTCCTGTCTGCATGTGAGAGGCTTCATCCAGACATTGACGCCATTCACCGTCGTCTGCTAAGAGGCCCCGAGCAACACACACATCGCGATATGTGACATGTTGTACGTTATCGAAAGTGCGAAGGTTTTCAAAGGAAGTGGGGCCGCGAACAGCAGTGAGGAGGGTGCGCAAGTAGAACAGCTCGCCAGCAGTAGGTGAGATGAAGTAGAGCCGGCCAATGGTGTTGAAGTTCGCCTGACGGACGGTCCATTTTCGTGACGATGGGTTCCAAGTGAAGCGTTTTGGGAATTCATGGTAGGCGAGAGATCTTGCAAGATCACCAACTTCCCCGGTGGCCTTATTTGCGTCAAAGAAAGCGGTGAGAGTCGTCTTCTCGCTCTCAGCGCGCTCGCGAACGGCTTCCACAGACTCGTCGGGCCTGAAGGTGACCATATGTTGGCCTTCGAGATGAATTTGAAGGCGTACGACTGATGGATCACGGTCATGGAGGGGAAAGTGGTAGAGTCGCCAAACTCCCTCAATAGCGGAGACATATCGAGCATCGATGTACCTCTTAATCTCGTCCTTGTCCGTCACCTGAAGGGTCGTGCGGTCATGGCCCTTATAGATGTATTTGTTGACATATTTGAGGCTCGCAAAAGACACGGCACACTCTACGTTAATGTGGCAGTCGTATCTGCGAATAGGAAAGTATAAGTAAACACAACGCGTTGTCAGTTCGAGAATAGAGGGAAACTCACTTTGCCGATAGGAACGGACAATGAGGGACTATCCAGCTATTGTCCAGGGCAATACCACCAACGTCGTGTTCGACTCCATCGTTAGGGCGCGAATATAAGGGGTATCCATGTTCGTCCATGGACGTAGTGTCTTGAAAAGGCTTTGGATAGCCCTTGGAGCAGGTACCATTGACCATACAGGGAGCGCGAGGGTTGGCAGTACCACAGGGTCCATGCACCATGCAGCGACGGACAGTGTCAAATAGCAAAGGCTCGCGGTCGGGATCTGGCCACCGGGCACGAATGAAGGTATCGACATCGGTGGGTGTGCGAATTTTGTGCGGTTCGCCAAAGAAAAGCAAGAGGTGCATGTGAGGCAAACCTCGCTTCTGAAACTCGATCGTGTACACGTGAGCGACGACAGTACCGAGGACTTTGTGTGAGAACAGATCCTTCAGTAGAGCTTCTTTCTTCAGTCGAAAGACTCGTGCAGTGAGATCGGGCCGATCAGAGGCAGTTTGGCCGGGGAGTAGCTCACGCTGTATCTCAGGCCACTTGGGGTTGCAAGTCATGGTAAGAAAGATGTCTATCTTTCGGAACTCACGACCAATGGCGAGAGAATCCTGGAGGAGCTGATGCATGTAGCGTGCACCCCCGGCAAATGAGGAAGGCAGAATAAAACGTTGGCCCAGGTTATTGAGCTCGCGGCCATTTGCGTCGTCTCCAGCGACAGCATCCTGCAAACCACTGTAAACGGCAGCTCGTAGCTCGTCCTGGTGGGTGCGGAACCAGTTTAACCGATCCTGTTCTGCACACGCCCATGCATCGACGACGTATTGCTGCAGTAGACGTCCACCGCGGAGGACGGTAGAGTATTCGGCTTCTCGAACCTGCAACTGATAAGCATAGAAGCGAGTGTGAGAGATGCGCTTCTGCTTCTTGGAGCGAGGATCTTCATAAGACAGGTTCTTATGCCATCCATGGTCACCATGAGGGAAGAAGAGAACATAGTGAAGAGAGGCGTAGGCCGGATGATCGTCAGCGATGCGGCGCAGAGCACCTCCACGTGCATGAAGGACAATGTCTCGTGAGACAGAGACTTGCTCGCCATCACCGGGAATGACAACAGCAACTTCATCCGCAGTAGGAAGGTTATACCTGCGGGCATCCTGAGTGGCAGAGTTGAAATGCAGACGGACATCCAGTTCATCGGCACCTCCGTGTAGTAGCCAGACTTCGTGCGCGTGACGGTAGAGAGCAGCATAAGAGTGATTGTCTGTGATAACGCGCTGAAGGAGTTCGAGGGTATCGGCTCTGAGATTGTCGTTCCGCTCCAGGCGCAGGTTAAGAGCGGCCTGCGCATCATGTATATACAGCTGAGCATACTGGGGTTGTTGACCTTCAACAGGCAGAAGGGATCCAACACGGTGACAGAGTTCACCGTGGATACGGAAGACGTAGGGGCCAGAGCCGTTGTTGAGATGGTCATCAATACGGACACCAAGGGAGGTAAAGGCGAGAGCGGCGTTATATTGTCTAATATTTTTACGAAACTCTCTGGCCTGAGGAGTAGCAGCGTCGAAGAGATGCATGAGGGCGTAAGGAGGCAGTTCAGGAGCAGGCAAAGAGATAACGCCGCCGTTACAGCAAAACCCGAAAGTAGGACGGGAAGCGGGGGACTTTGCGTGACGTTCGTCCAACCAATGCAAAGCTCGACAACCAGGGCAAGGGATGTCCATGTCGCCGAGGTCATGCCTCTGCAAAGGCTCCGAATACGGACGGCGACCGATGGGAACATCAGAAGCAGGCGTACGTGCCAAGGCTGCACAGAGTAATTAGCAGGCAGTACAACAAACACGAAGGACAGCTCACCCTGGCGAACATCACGTTCACGTGCCCGACGCCGACTTTGGGCAAGAGAGCGGGCATTGGGAGTTGCAGGCGGAGAGGGAATGGGAATCCGCACTGAATAAGCAGGGTGAAGAGTAGTAAGACAAAAAATACAATGGAGACGTACAGACAGGTTGGACATTGAGAGGCAGAGGATGAGCAGGAAGCTCCTGCTGCTCGCGAGCACGGCGGCGCTGCTGAGCCAGAGCGCGAGCACTCGGAGCAGGTGGAGAAGGAGGCACCGGTTGGCCAGGTGTATTAGGAGGGGATGGTAACTGTAAAGGAACAAAATCACTGTGCGACCTGGAGCAGGTTAGTGCAGATCAGCACCATAGGACCGTAGAAAAGAACACACATGAGCAGACAGAAATAACGGGGAACGATACATGCTGCAGACGAAGAGAGAAGAAATATATAATATTGCATGGAAATACAGATGATACAGGACCCAGGGCGAGAGAGGAATAACCGAAGCGCAAGGAGCGGAAGTAAAACGAAAAAGAGCGCGAAACGGCTGGAAAGGCAGAGGGGAGAGGCAAAGGAGCAGGTGGTGTTGCAATGGAGGGGAAGGAAAGATGGCACGACATGCCAAAAAAACTTGAAGAAACAGAGAGCAGGAACGTGAAGTGGCGGGAGGGGCAAAGGGACGGAGAGATAAGAGCGTAAGGCATGAAGGTCGGAGGTAACAGCGGCGGCAAGCCAGCACGGGATAGATGAGATATACGGAGAAGGGAGAAGGGATAAAGTGTAAGCAAGAGCGGGGCGAAAAGGAGGCAAAGGCGGAAAAGAGGGAGGCAGAGTTACACACAACCGCTGTTATGTGAATGCCACGGCGTCACACACGACCACTGTCGCACATGCTTGAAGAGGTGCGGGAGGACGCCACAGGCAAACCAACCTCACACGAAAGGAGCAGAGGACCAAGCGGGGCTGCGGGAGGAAGGAACATAAGCCAAACACCGAAGGAGCAAAAAGCAAGGAGGACGTGCCAAGGACCGAAGCCCGGAGAAAATGCAGAGTTGTAGAGGCCAAGAGGAGGGCCTAAGAATAAACCATGATCGAGGAGGAAAGACAAAGCGAGGGGGGGAGGGAGATCATAGGAACCGGGACCATGAACCAACGGACGCAAATGTGAGCGGTATTGGTTTAAAACCTGCTCATAATGCACACCAAGGAGGATATGGGATCGGTGGTGGAAGAGCACAACGACCTATAAAGCCAAGAGCACATTTAACACAGAGCAGCACACAGTATGATCAGGAAAGATACGCACCGGAGAGGTGAACGTCAGGAACAACAGAAAGGGCGGGGAGGAAGAGGGCGCAGCAGCAGCAAACACGCGTAAACAAATGAAGAGGAAGAGGGCGGGCAGCGGGGCGGCGCATACAGGAGGCGCGATGGAGATGAGGTGGACGTGATTATGTGAAACCATGGCTGAAACAGGGCGCTAACGCGGTTCAGCCAAGCAAACGCCTAAATAAGAACACGTAAGCAGCGAGTTTAGCCGAAGAGAAGGGAAAGACACTGACGGTGCCGAAGGAGCGCAAAACACACTCGAAACCGGGGAGTTATACGCGTTACAAGCCCAAGCGGAAAATATCCAGAAGACATTAGAGGAAAAAAGACAAGAGAAGAAGAAGCAAAAAAGAGAGTGAGTAGAGGACGGTGAAGGGAAGTAGCAGAGAGGCAAGGGGTGGGCGGCAAGAGCCAGGAGGAGAGGAACACGTGCGGAGAAGAACGGGGGGACGGGCGGAGGGTCCCACAGGTCCCGCGGCAGAGCGGGCAACCAGGGGCCGGTTTATGTCAGGTCCACGGCCAATCAGAACAGCGGAATGTCCTGTTAATGGCGGAGACCGCTCTCCCTTATAATAGGGACTAGCAAAAACCCGTGCCCTGCACGGGACGACTGATCACGCTTAAGTCTGCCAGTGTACAATTAGCCATAATGTGGCGAGGAACTCAACTTAGAGAATGAACATTATGATAATGCATGAGATGCGAGTACTGAAATAGCGACAGGAGTAATAATAAACATATATAGAGGTAACAGCTACTAATTGGTGCGAGCAGTCTTTGCAAGAGGAAGATCCGAGTCGTCCGCGTCATCCTCAGGCTGCGACGATGCCGTTTTGTCTGAAATATCAGAAGCCTTCCGTTTCAGCGTAGAGGAAGAACTTGCCCCCTTTGATGGGCTTTGAGACGTGGCACGTTGTGCGTACCGTGACTTCGCAAACACACTCCCAGTCTTGCTGTCGTTTTCTGTAGAGAAATCATTAGACAAAGTTGCATATGGATGCTGGGAGTGCACTTACTGGTCGGCGTTGCCGTAGCAGCAGTATTCGTTTTGGCGATGAATTCAATGGAGTCCAAATCAATATTGAGACGTGCGAACCGTTTTCCGTTGCGCGTTTCCCACTCATAGTGCGAAAACGTTCCCGCACAGCTGACGACGCTCTTGACATGCGGTAGAAGAGCCTTCGGGTCTTTCCACATCTTGTTGTTCCCAAGGTGGCATCGGAGGTACAAAACCGGCCGGGCGTCCTTGCCAGTAACCGAGAGATATTGGGGGATGTGGAGAGTAAAGGAAGGAGGGTCCTGTTGCACTGACTCGACAGTGCCCGTCATGACGAACCGAGCGTAGTGAGTTGTGGGGTCTATATTGGAACCTTCAATAACAGTGCACTGTGACATGATTTCCATACAATGGCATAATTAGTATGGTAAATGCATAATATCAGACTGTAGAACTCACTGTTTTCGCGTCGCCCATAGCAATATATTCCTCCATTGCAAAGGTCTTACTTGTCGATTCAACTTCCGGCAGAAATGATGCAATCTATGTGAAAGCAGGTTAGCGGTTCATGTGCTAGTACAATTCAAAACCGTAAAACGCACCCTTAAATCCGTAATGACCAGTGTTCCCTGTTCGTCGAATGCTATGTCGTCCTTGTTGTAGAACCGAATGCGCATTGGACCTGCAAAATTCTCTGCTCCGCATCCAAAAAGATGGGCATCGAGCGCAACCGTGTTGGGCTTGTTTCGTTCCGGCTGACTGGGGCTTTCGAAAGCTGTGATGCAGGAGATTTCACAGTAGCCCTGATCAGGCATGGCACGTAGCATGGACACAGTGAAGGAATTCAGAAGGTCGCGATAGTGAGGTATGATGTGAGAATGTTGCCTTGTTCACTTCTGAGCCTTTATAAGGTGCGCAACAGGCGGTACACGTCAGCCATGATTGTAGAGAGTTCTGGAAATACTTCGTATGCATTCAGGAATTGTGTGGAAACAGCCAGGCTGAGGCCGTCGGCGTTGAACACAGATAGCACGTTGGGAATCGGGATGTTCAGCTCAGAAGGGTCACATGATCGTGATGCATTGAGAGCAATGATGTCATATTTTCTTGTCGTTCAAGGAGCTTCGGGTTTCTGCATCCGATGACGTCATGTAACCACTGGCAATGAGCGAACATTCCGCTTACGCTGGGCTGCCCTGGGCGAATCTCATGAGCGGCATAGGCTGTTGATCATGGTACTGTATGAATTATATCTATTGTTGGTTACAGAGCAAGTACAGGATTTTAATCAATGAGAACCTCGGGATAAACTACGTTGGGGGTACCGCATACTGAGGCGTCATCAGGTAATAAAACCTTAACATGATCGGAAGACGTGGCTCGGGAGAACGCAACGTACAGTTGACCATGAGCAAAAACGGGAGCGCGAAGGTCAATACCAACATGTTTCACGGATTGGCCCTGAGCTTTGTTAATAGTCATCGAGAATGCCACGTGAATCGGAAATTGTCTTCGTTTCAACTTGATCGCAAAGTCCGTGTTGTTGTCGGAGGGTGAAAGTGTGATACGTGGGATGAATGCAATCTCTCCGTCATGCTCGCCGCCCATGAGACGAACTTCGATGACCCGTTCGGACATCCGAAGCACGGTCGCGCGCGACCCATTGCACAAACCAAGGCGAGGTGCGAGATTACGCAGCAAGATGACAGGGCATCCAACCTTGAGATGTAGCTGTGAGAGAGGCAGACCGGAGGAGTTGAGCGAATTGAGGAACTCGACAGGAAGATTGAGAGGATCTGATCCAAATGTGGCAGTGTCTTGAGAAAAGGAATCCGCACTATTGAAGGTGCGTCTTTCTCCAGGTAAAAGATCAAGGATGATGATGTTGAGAGCATGGACTTCGTCATTGCGCGGCGCAAGAATAACTCGGTGGGCGAAGTACTCTGGCGGAGGCGGCGATCCCGAGGCTGCAATATCAGCATAGATAGAGTTTATCAGATCTGAGATAGAGGCGCAGAGCATACGTTCGGGAAGTGCGATGGTGTTGGGCATGGATGGTGGACAGTTCTCTGGTTTGGCTGCGCGACCGTGACCTATGTCCAGTAGCCAGCGGGAGAATTCTTCAGCATCAGAGTTCTGCCTAACACGCATATTCTGATTGAGACAAAGAACCTCGATTCTCTCCCAAAGCAGAGAGTTTTGAAGTATAGCGTTTATAATATCTTCGCGCGATCCTCGAGGGATGATAGGTAGCGTTTGTTGGTAGTCACCTCCAAAGACAACCGTGATTCCACCAAATGGGCGGTCATCACCTCGGATATCGCGAAGTGTCCTGTCCACCGCCTCAGGACCATATCTAGCAATACAGATAGTAAGCAGTCATACATAGGCACAACTGGTAAAAGCACTTACCGATGCTGTGCACCAGCTTCATCCCAGATGATAAGGCGCACGTGGCGTAACATCTCAGCACGCGCAGAGTTCTTATCTATATTGCACCATGAATCATGGGCCTCTACGGGGATTTGGAAGGTTGAATGCGCTGTCCTCCCTCCTGGTAGCAATAATGCTGCAATTCCTGAAGATGCAACACATAGCACCACCCACCCTTGACCACGAACGGCATGACAGAGTGCTTGATAGAGAAAGGTCTTGCCCGTTCCACCAGGACCATGCACAAAGAATAGGCGACCGTCTTGAGCTTCTGTAGAAGCGTAGACTTTATCAAAGGCAGCGCGCTGATCAGAGTTGAGGCGGGGGATGAGTTGGTGAGCGGTAGCGGTTTCAGTGCTGGGGTTATAACAAAGCTGCTCTGCAAGATACGGGTTGTTGTCGAGAGAACTCCAGTCTTTTTGAGGGTGTGGCATGGAGGGGAACATGGAGAGGGATTTGTGATGGAATGCGAGAATGCTGTCGAGTAGGAATAAGCCAAAATCGTAAACATCTTCCTCTGGAGGATCATCGACTCCTTGTCTCTGAAGTCGGTATCGAAGATCGTCACAGAGATGCTCACGAAACTCGTGCCAAAGAAGTTCAGGCTGAGATGGTTCGCAGTGCTCTAGGATGACTGCAAAGAGCCTACGCAAGCTTTCGCCAGTGCGCATAGCAGAAGCCTCAAGCAAGCACTGTCTCCATTCGTCATTGCTCTCTAGAAGTCCGCGGGCCAAGCAAGCATCACGATAGCTTTGATAAACAACACCGCGATATGTTCGTAGTTCTTCCCAGCTCCTTGGCCCTCGAACAACTGTGAGCAGCATGCGAAGATAGAAGCGTTCACCGGCCGTCGGAGGTACCCAAAACATGCGACCGAGTGCTTGTCCTTGCTTCCGCAGCGACCACGTCTTTTGCTGAGGATGCCAGACAAAGTGCTGAGGAAATTCTTGATAGGTGTAGAGGGAAGCGATGGGACCCAGTTGAGGTGAAGCATTGGCGGCGAAAAATGCAGTGAGCATTGTGCGTTCATTGCGCGCTCGCTCCATGATGAGTTCAGGTGGTTCGTCAGGATTGAAAACCACCATATGTTCACCTTCGAGGTGGACTTGGAGACGAACGACATTGGGAACCTGGGAATGGATGGGGAATTCGAGAAGCCGCCAAACGGCCTCAGAGGCACCAATATAACGACCCTCACAGTATTCAGTGATCTCGTCATGCTGGACAATTTGCAGAGATGCACGATCGGGACCCTTGTGTGTGTATTTGCAGATGTACTTGGCTGCTGCGAAGGACACAACACATTCGACGTTGATATGGCAGTTGTAGGTGGAGGAAAGATAAGGATTATAGGGAACAATCCAACGATTGTCCACGTCGACACCGCGCACTTCATGAACATGACCATTATCGGGTCGAGCGTAAATCGGATAGCCGTCCCGTGTCATAACGGTCTCCGACTGAAAAGGTTTTGGATAACCTTTTGTGCAGCGACCATCCCGCATACATGGCGCGTTGGGGTTAAAGGTACCGCAAGGACCGTGAACCATACACTTCTTGACAATGTCAAAGAGACGTGGTGAACGTTCTGGATCTGGCCATTGGGCTTGGACAATTGAGTCGACATCAGCGGGAGTAGTGATTCGGTAAGCGGAATGAAGGATAAGCAGCAGGTGCATGTGAGGAAGGCCCCGCTTCTGAAACTCTATGGTGTGAACGTACGCCACTGCTTTTCCGAAGATGCCATTCTTGTAGAGGTCGGCGATAATCCTTGTCTTGTACATCGCAAACACGCGGGCAGAGAGATCTGGGCGGTCAGCAGCATTCTGGCCAGGAAGAAGTTCACGTGTAATTTCTTCCCATGCCGGATTGCACGTTACTGTGATGAAGAGGTCGATCTTGTGGAAGTGCCGTGCAAGTGCCATAGCGTCTTGGAACATTTGATGCATGTAGCGGGGGCCTCCGGTGTACGAAGACGGCAAGACTGTTCGACGTCCGATATCATTTAGGTCTAGATTATCGTCAGAGCGACCAACAGCATCTTCGAGGCCACTGTACAATGCTGCCCGAAGCTGGGGCTGGTTGTTCCGAAGCCACCGAAGTCGATTTTGATCAGTCGATACCCAGACGTCGCAAAGATACTGTTGGAATAGACGGCCGCCATAGTGAAGTGTGGGAAACTCGTCCTTGCGAATGTGGATCTGATAGGAGTAGAATTGAATCTGGGTCATACGTGTACGTGTACGCTCACTCGTACGACCACTGACTGACTCCCGTAGACGTAGCGTGTAGGTCCATCCCTTGGTCCCCCATGGAAAGAGCAGTACATAGTGAAGTGGTGCGTAGAGAGGCGAGAGGTCGCTGATGCGCTCGATACGACCACTTCGCCTGCGTAGCAAGATATCCCTTGGGTCCGGAGCATAGTTTTCATCACCGGGTACAACGACGGCAATTTCATTGGCGGTAGGAAGGTTGTAACGGCGTTGATCTTGTAACGGATCGGCTATGAGATATACGACCAAGTCTTGTGCCTGCTCGTGCTTCAGGACCTCGTACGCTTGTTGGTACACACGTGTATAGTGGTGCGATGCGAAAATCACATCTTGAAGCAGCTTCATAGTGTCCGAGCGCAGATTGGGATTTCGATGCATTCGGTGGCCCAAGGCTTCCTCCGAGTCATAGAAAAAGAGTTGCGCATAGTGCGGCCGCTGCTCGTCTAGCGGCAGAAGACTTCCGGAGGCATGGTAGAGTTGATAGCCCATCTTGAACACCCAAGGGCCGCGTCCGGAGGTGATATGCTGCTCGTTGACGTTGAAAGATGTGAAAGAGAGGGCCGCGTTGTACTGACGTATATGTTCGCGGAATTCTTGTCCTTGCAGCCCAGTGTTCATGAACAGATTGGCAAGCTCAGGAGGAGGAGGTGGCAGAGGATCGAGCTGAACTTGCCCATGGTGACAGCATACTCCAAATTCGGGACGGGTAACAGAGCTTGAAGTGCGTTCGGCCAGCCAATGTAAAGCATTACAATGGGAGCACAAAACGTTCATCGCACCAAACGTGGCAGGAGTTATCGATGCTTCGACATACGGCCTGCGGGCCACAGGAACTTGAGCGACATCATTTGAATCACGCGTGGCCAACGGATGGTGAGTCGGACCTGGGTACAGACTTGAGCATACTAAATAGGACATTAACGAAGAGTAAGAAGCATACCAGAGACACGTGTACAACGTTGCCTCATGCGAGTACTGTTCCCAGTCACTCCTGTGGTTGGGGCTTCAGTGGATGTGTCTACGCCAATAGTCTCTTGCTGTTGACGTTCTCGTTGGCGACGAAGACGCTGCGAGAGCTGCGCCGGAGTGGGTGGAGGGGTGAGAGGAGGGTGCACGGACTCATTGATAAGGACGAAATTGTCCTCGCTGCCTTCGGACACCCGGGATAGAAATCGCTCCTCGCGCTCGCGCAGTCGTCTTGCACGTTGAGCAAGTTGCCGTCGATTCAGAGAGGCAACACTGATGTCCGTCTGGCGGGTGGTACTGTGTGAGATATGCGAGATTATCTCTGCTGGTCGCCATTCAGCAAGTGACGAACTATGCGGTGCTACAGAAACATCAGTATCACGACCAAACTTTGTAGCTGTCAAGAAATACCATTGGTATTGTCTTGGGGAGTGATTTCGGGAGTGACATTTGCTTGTGGGACTGTGACCGCGGGAACGGCACTGTCAGGCTGCGTGCGTGGCGGAGTAAGAGGATGAGGGGGTTCAATTCTGATAGCGGCACTATTTCTACTATCTGCGGGAGCTTGTGACAAATGTCGCTCCTCACGCTCACGCAGTCGCCGTACACGTTGGGCGAGCTGACGTCTAGTTGGAGGAGCGGCACTGGCGTTTGTACTGCTTGGGCCGCCAGAGACACTTTGTGAGAATGTCGCGGTTACCTGTGCTCTATGTAGTGCTACAGGAACAAAATTAGTTTTATAAGGAAGCTCTAACATTTAAGGACATACCAATAGAAGGCGATGCACATGACTCGGATGCAGCGGCCGTGCGTCTGCGGGATGGGCTTGCAGTGTTTCCGGCACGACGACGACTGCGTAGGGCAGAGCGTACACGCTCAGGCGACGGTGAATTCTGTCAAAAGAGTAAACAAACATCAAATCAGGACCAAGAGACCAAGCTTACCGTACGAAGAGTTGTTGAAGGTGGAGTATTGCAGGCCGATACAGATGTCGCGGCCACGGTATTATCCGCGTGTTCAGAGGAACTCATCTATGGCACAGTAAAATTAGAAAGAATGCAAGTATAAGTACGCAACAACTCACCGAGACAGACTGTGTACGCAGTTATGCAGCAGGAAGTAAAAGAGCTCAGTCAAAAAAACTCACACATGTCTGAGCACAACATTCGGGTGAGACAGAGGGAAAATTGAAGAATAATACCGAAATATCGCATCCCGACGGCGGGCGCGACTCCAGCGATCGAGGTTGTTCGTCATGGCCGCCAGCTAGTGAAATAATCAGGTACCGGGTAAAAAGATATATTCCGAGCACTTGAATGCGTGAGTGAAAGTACACAGCATTGGGGGTAAATTATGGCCTATACAGTCAAAAAGATCCTGTAGAGTTCGATTGAACGACTGCATGGCCGTTCGAAGCAAATGAGGGAGAGGAAGATAGGAGGCACGGCGGACGAAGCAGTAGGTCGCGACGCGACGCGTCCACACTGAAGTGGGCGCTATGGACACGGAGATGCGCGGAATTCAGCTTGAACCTTGATGCAATGATGTGTCACAGACTAAGGAGCGATGTCAATCCTCGATGAAGGTCGTCAATGGGTTGATCTCACCAGCTGCAATCCATGGTCGTGGTTGGAGAATGAGAACGATGAGAGGTGGTGAAGGCTTCCTGAATTCTGCTGACAGCAGGATATGATGCGAATCCTGGGATGGAGACGGTTGACGCCCAGTTGCATCCCAGGATTCGTGTAATCATTCTTACGTTTTCCCGGGGATCACGGAGCTTGATGGTGGACAGCCAATGAAACATCATGTTTGTCTGAGCATATCAGCAACCAATAAGATAACGTGTTTATCTCGACGTGTCAGCCAATGAAGAAGCCGGAATGTCGACGCGGTGGAGCGACCGCGTTTCTCTTTATA
>JAXQGX010000344.1:0-15787 GCA_037040455.1 Irpex sp. P115-07
ATCCGGTACGTACCGGGTGTGCGAGCGGAGCGAGGAGTCTCAGTTGCGTCGGGCGGGCGAAATTTCAGCATTCTCATTGATCTCCTTGGCTACTAGGTGTGAGCAGTACTTCAAGTTACTGTAGTACCATCCATCTGTGAGACGTGACATGATTGACATAATTAGTCGTCGCTGCTGAGTAATATGGACCTCGGGCTTTCGTACCAGTACAACATCAGTGAACGTAGAAGGTTCTTTACAACCTATGGCTTTCAATATTAATGGTAGGACTAATTCAGTTACTTAGTACTCCCCAGCGCCCCTCAGCGTTGAAGCCGATCGACTTCAAAATTTGAAAGACTATAATCTACACTGCTAGCAGTACACGAGTCTATTTGGGTGAATAATGACAATATAGTCTGCTACTTCAAACATAAGTCGCAGAGTATGGAAGATTGATGCCAGAAGATGATAGCGGGTACTTATGTGGCGGAGATTTGCCTGAGTGGTAATGACAGCCTCGAGGCCAAACTTCGAGGTGCGTCTGCTGGCCGAAGGCAGTTACAACGGCGCAGTTAGTACTTACTGTGACTGCGAAAGTGAAATGTCGTTATAGCCATGGCTGACTCATTGAGTCTGGCGGGCACAGCGTGCCGGCCCATTACTTAAGTCGTGCCCTGGCAGCATCTTTCTCATCTATAGGTACACCAGTAGAATGAGTATATCAATGCAATCGACACTATGCACATGGACTTATAGGTGAGTCCAGCTTGTATGAACCGGGAGCTTGACTTGTTTAGAGCCAGCGCCGGCTCGTAGGCTCGCCGGGGTACAGTAGTAAGTATGTACTTAGCTGCAGGTAGATCAGTTCTCCATCGTACTTAGGCTCGCAAACGGCGTAAACCAGCCTCTATCCTTGTGCCTCAGATTAGTCGTCGACTTGAAGTCTTGTAAATTTAAATACATACCTTACACTGCACCGTGACAATGCGCATCGAACCGGCACTGGCCATGGGCAGCTGCTAACGTTACTCTCTGTGACAACCATGACTTGTGCTGACGTGACGTGACAGGGAGGACGCGCGGCCTGCACCTGGGCTGACGACTGCACTCTCTGAAAAGCATATTGAACGTAGACAGAAAAAATCATGAAATTTGCAGATAATGCATTACCTGTCCGGAAACAACTTGAGATGCAAAAAAAGACGAAAAAAAAGCTGTACAATATGGACTTAAGGCGATACGAAGAAACGTAATTAAGCGCTTCGAACGACGAAATAGACGCCAAGAAGTGTCAAACCACCAGACCCAGGCAGATTCACGTGTAAGTCAATGTTTGCTCGCTCCGCTCGCAATTATTCAGGTAAGACCCTTTAATCCACCCATCTATCAGACATAACAGACATACTATTATTGACTCAGATTGCTCAAGTACTACGGGGTAGGGCATACTCAGGCTCAGAATACTACGATACCACCGTGACTTCTGGGTCCTGTCCGAGTCCGAGCCAATGGCTGATGCACAGCGTGACCCCCTGGCCCCGGAGCTCGTCGCTATAATCCTCGATCATCTCTGTGAATCACTCACAGAGATTGCACACCACGTATCCGCGGGGACGTTGTACACAGATCATGAGAAAGAGCTCAAGAAATGTCTTCTCGCCTGCAGCCTCGCTTGTCGCCAGTGGCGTTCCTTGGCCGAGCCGTATCTCAATCGCACGTTAGCCATTAGGTTTACTTATGCAACTGGTTTGGGAGAGAAGGTCCTCGGCGAGGTTTTGGGGTGGCTCGACGCAAATCCGTCGCTGCTGAGTTGCGTGCACTACCTCAGGCTCGTCATGTATCATGAGTCCGAATGGAGCAGGAGAAACCTCTACGAGGATTACGCAAACGGTTGTGACCCTACAGAATTACTCAGCCTCTTACACAAGTTTCACAGGCTCAAGGCCGTTGCATTGGTCGGGATTCGTTTCTCTCCACTCACTGTCGAGAGCGTATCACAGCATGATGGGCCGTACAATCTTCCTCTTCTAAAACCACTGCAACAATTTGCCATCATCCAGCCACAGCCCTTCATGCCCTCTGCAGTGAATGTCACACGAATGCTCTCCTGGCTGAGTGACGTGGAAGAGGTAACGATCGCAACTCATCCCTTGCTGCATTGGGTTGGAAGAGACGAACTTGAGGATGAACAGGGGAGGAACCCCATACAGATGACTCCCTCCAATTTCCTCTGCCCACCGTCCTATCACACAGATCATACTGGGATGTTCAGTACACTATTGAACAGCAATTACCGTCATTGCCCGCTCTGGAATCAGTGTTATTGGTCTTTGTGGATACGATATTCCTTCCTGGAGGCGGTAGGGGTACCAATGAGGAGCGCATCGACGCTAGCCTACAGCTCCTGATGCCCTCACTAGTGTCGATGGCGCTTGTGCTTGGGAACATACCAACGTTCGGGTCTCTCAAGATCATCGTGAAGGATGACCATGACAAAACATTCGAGGCTCCTAGAGCTTTCCAAGAACAGATCCGTAGTCTGCTGAGTGACATGTTCGAACGGGGATTGGTGCAGGTTTGAGTGCCCATATGAAGCTCACGGATTTCAATGTACCGAGTGCGATAGAAACTTGGACTTCGACGTGTATTTTAGCTTCGGTGCGGTTTTGGCGACGCAGTAGGAGCGTTTGAACGGTCTAGGATAATATCACATTGGAAATAACTGGATAATACATTGACTACGAGTGGGACATCCTGAAGCTGGGTCATATTCCGTGAAAACTCGTGAATGATGTACAGAACGATAGAAAACATGAGTAGGAAGTATTCATACATACCACTTGGGAAACACAAACAACATTACTCTTTCTGCGCAGCAACTTACATCGAAAACCCTCTCGACCCCTTTCGCTTTCGCCTCTAAAAGTCCTCCAGCTCCGCCAACTCCTCCGCCCAGAACTCCGAATCAGTGTCATTGAACTCCTCATCCTCCTCTTCCCTGACCAACCTCCACGCACTCCAATTCTCTCCCTCATCATCATCCGCCCTGTCCCACCTCTCCGGATGATTAACGATATCCGCATCGATCCACTCCATGAACTCCTCGCCCGTCAAATCCTCCGGCTGCAACGAGATATTCCACCCAAGGTATATCTTGTTTCCATCCATCGTCGCCACCAGCCCCCCATCGTGCGTGTATTCCATCTGGAAGAGCATGATCATCTGCGGCGTCGCGCCTCGACGAAGCATAGCCAACACGTCGTCTGTAACCTCGTCAAACGGATAGTCCTCAGGGTCGATATGTACCGTCGGAGGTGCCCAATGCGGATGTACGTACTCCCCGTAGTAATAGTCGTCGTCAGAGTCAGAGCCGTAGTTTGCGAACGGCCAATGTCCGTCAGACGCATCGTCATCTTCGTCCCCCATGGAGTCGCCATCATAGTCATCTTCGTCGTCGTAGTCGTCGTAGTACGGTGATTTGGCCTCGGGGAAGATGCCTTCCCACGGATCGCCTTCGCGAGGAGGCGAAGGCTGGCGTGGACTGCCCGGCTTCGCTTTGTCAAAGGCACTAGCTATGGACTTTATGACGAACACCGGTATGGGTCTGTGGAAGACTTCTGTGCGGCAGACGGGGCAGGTCTTCTTGCGGTAGATGACAGCTTCGGGATCCTCATCGTCTTCCATGTCTTCATCGCCAGGGGGTGTCCTACGGAACCACTCTTGCAGGCAGTTAAGGCAGAGAACGTGGCCACAAGGCGACAAACTGGGGATGCTAGTGTCAAACACAGCCAGTAGATAGACAGCCTGAGTGCGCGTACCCGTACGGTTTCAGAAGCATGTCCATGCATATCTGACAGGCCAAATTAGCTTCGACTGCAGTGACCATTTCATTGAGCTTCTTGGACTCTGCTTTCAGTCTGGCGGAAGTCTGCCGTTCCTCACTGTGCGACTAAATTTTTGGATTTGATCAAGCATGTACGAACCAGCTGAGCACAGCGAGAACTCACCTTCTGAGCATTAGCAACATCCTTTTTCAGATCTTCCATGGCCTGGCCATACAAATCAATCAACTGCCATTCAAGCATACAGTGTGACGTACCTTATTCTGTTTATGAATGGTCTTCTTTGCAGCTGCGAGATGCTATTTGGGAATATAATGAGGTTAGGGACGATCATGAAAGGGGACATGGACACACACCTTACGGATCGCCTCTACTTCCTCCTTCAACTTAGAGTAGTCCGTAGGATCATACGCACTACCAGGATGATTCTCATCAACATCCCCCATCTCGTCACCGTCCACCAGTGTAGTCTCTGTTATGCTCATTGTCATGCCTTCTCTCGACTTTGATCTCGACCTTCTCCACTCTGCCTCCTTCTGCTTATCCTTTCTCCTACCCTTTGTCTGCTTGCGACCGTTCTGTGCATCCGAAAGGGCATGCGATTCATTGTCGGTCTGTGAGACTGGTCGAGCATTGTGGTTGGTCTTGCCTCGCCGCCCACGCTCAACACCAAACTCGTCGACCAAGTTCATCGAATGCGGCCGAGAGCCACTGGAGTTACCTGCTGGCGTTCTACTCGTGCTGGGGCCCGCCGTCGTGGGGGCTGCATTGTGACCCTGTCGTTTCTTCTTGGCGAATGTCCAGATGCTACTCCGAGAGGTTACATTAGCAGCAAAGCCACCGGCCTCTGGGGAGCGTGACTTCCTCCGAGCTCTAATTGCGTTACTGTTCGTATTTGCGGTTGTGTTTGAGCCTGAAGGACCTTGCTGTGGCCTGTTCTCTCGAAGCCTCGAGGAGGCAGTTGGGCGACGGTGAGGCGTAACAGTGTTCATCGCGTCTGTAGATGTTTGAGCACTTTGGCTTACTGTGGGCATTGGCTGTGCTACGAGAGCTTTGTTGAGGAGAGATGGGGTACGTGGTGGTTCAAGGTCAAAGTACAATGTCTGGCCACTTGGTTGATCGGAGGCATGTAGGCGTCTATAGCCAACCGTCCAGCGACGCCGGCGCTTGCCATACTTTGTGTTAAGAACTGCGATGTTCTACTTCAAGGCAGCGACGGTTGTGACATGGTAGGCATGGCCAACGTACTTGACATGTTTTATCAAAGCACTCACAAGGCAAATGATATTTCAGATCCTGTAGTGCCTGCCATAAACGTACATGTCGTTGTTCATGTCAATGATCGGGCCTCGCGAGTCGCTACCACTCTGAGGCATTATCAAGCAGGCGTTCATTTACGTATACACATCTGGAATCTATTGGCTAATATACGGGCACCCAGATGACCTGCATGTTCCCATGAAGTACCAGGCCAAGGTTTCGACCACAGCCAATGCATCTACATAACGAGCAAGAGCACTTCCTTGTTCGCAAAGAAATCCACAGATGGTCTCACGGTCAGCACAGACTGATGCTGGTGACCAGCTGTTTGTTCTCTATCGGGCTAGCTGCGCCTCCTCATAGTCCACAGCTCGTGCAGTCTCCCCTCGAGGGCTCTTGTACCTCGACACCATGGCTCGCGAGACCAAAGTGCGTCCAACGTTTGTGCAGTCAAGCATATGCACAATCCTCCTTCTAGTCCTCTCGCTGTCCACACTTCCACTTACTCTATTCGCAACAACCACATACTACATCCTCTCCTTCCTTACCAACAATCGCTTAGGAGCGAATCGAACCTCTGTTCGCAGACGTACGATTCTCGTCACAGGAGCCAGAGCAAACAAGGCGCTCACGCTCATCCGTGCATTCAAGCGAGAGGGCCACCGAGTCGTCGCCGCAGACGAGGAAAACTATGGGAGATATGCCATGTCCCGCTTCTCTCGCGGGGTAGACTCATACTGGCTCCTACCCGATTCTTCCACCGACGATAGAAGATACATCGATGCGCTGAAACGGATTGTGATGGAGGAGAGCGTGGACGCTTGGATTCCATGCTCCAGTGTTCAAGCTACCATGCTCGACTCCGAAGCCGCAAAGGAGATAAGAGAAGAGCGCCCTGGTGGCCTTCGGGGATGCGAATGCTTTATACCAGAGCTGTTCGTTGCTGGTACACTTCACTGGAAAGATCAGTTCGAGGATCTGCTGAGGGTGCTGTCCATTGACGTTCCGGATAGCAAAGTTGTCACTAGCGTCACCGACGCTGTCGATTTCCTTCACTCGCCAGAAACGCAGCAGAAAGGTCACAAGTACATACTGAAGTGTCTTACGCTAGATGATCTAGGACGAGACGACTTCACACTCTTCCCTCTGTCCAACCCTAAGGAGACATCGAAGCACCTATCGAACATCCCCACACCCATCACGAAGAATGACCCTTTCCTTCTCCAGCAGTTTCTTCATGGCCCAGAATACTGCACCCATGTCGCCGCTCGAGATGGGGAGCTCGTCGCCTTCGTCGCTTGCAGGAGCAACCAGCTCCTCATGCGTTACGCTGATGTCACCAACCTAGGCGAAGAGGAGCGCGTCATGGGCGCACGCATGGAGAAATGGTCTCAGGATTTTCTCGATCTGTACAAGGCGAAGCTGCAGAACGAAGGGAAGACGGGGCCTGAGTATGCTCTGACGGGTCACTTCAGCTTCGACTTCATATACGAAGAGAATGAACAGAAGTTATACACTCTGGAATGCAACGTCGTAAGTACAGCTATCTCACCTCCCTATCTGGTCGCGCGCTGAGAGATGTACTCTCTTCACAGCGCGCACACACAGCAGTAGCCCTCTTCTCCTCCCACCCAATGCTCGCGTCTCATTATCTCGGCGACACCACGATGTTAGCTCGTCCCGCCCGAGGAACAGCAGCACGCTCCTGGCTTGCCCACGCCCTCCCACTCACCATCGCCCGTGCCCTAATCCCATCCTTCCTATGCCCCTACATCCACCCACAACTCCAATCCACACTCTACCCACCCGCTCCCGTTCCCCACTCCATCGTTGAGGCCCTCGGAGTAGACCCAACAGCGTCTCCCCCACCGTCCGTCGGACCACTTCGCCCACTCAAGGCGTATCTCATCGACGGAACGGACAAGGACGGTGTGTGGGATTGGACGGATCCTGTCCCGTTCTTCGTGCTTTGCCATGTTACGTGGCCGTGGTTATTATGGACAAGGATGAGGAGGGGCGTTGCGTGGAGTCGAGTGAACGTTAGTACGTCGAGGGTGTTCGAGTGTTGAAGAGTTTGTAGGGCCGGTATGTTGTAGAAATAGCGATTGCTCGTTTGACCTCGTCGAACATCCCCCACGCGACAAAGAGAGACTGAAAACGCTTCATTTATATATACACAAATTTCTTCTTGTATTTACTTGCAGGCCGACAAAGCCTTCCCGTTCCAACCCACTCCAACCCTCCAGCTTCCAACCACAAACTGCCTACATGTACATTGTCTGTTTGTCTCCCCACTCAGCACCCTTCAATCTTCTACACGACGATCTAGATACCTCCGATGACGCAGGGGATTTGTGTTCCTGGTGTTTCTGAGCATGAGAATACGTGAGCATCCGCGGTGGTATCATGACTGAACCGGATGGCAAGAAATTTGAAGACGAGAAAGTAAGGGAGGAAGGAGCAAGGATAACTGGGGTGGTGAGAGAATGGTGGACTTGGGAGCGGCGAGAAGAAAACAAGAATGCGAACAAGAGGGGGATATCGAGAAACGGGCATTGGAAAGGATGATAGGATAGGAGCGATATATCATAGCGACTGCTAGAATACAGCCACGGAGGACGATAGAAACGAGTCCGATGGGTGGATCGAGGTGGGAGGGAATGGGGGATCGGGAAGGTGAGAATAGAATAGATAGCGATGTGTGCACGAGCGTGATAAGAGGGCAGGAAGACTTCGTGAAAACAGTTCGACACTGGTGCCGCTTTAATCATTAGATCATACGCCCTAATCTGTTCGGATGATAAGAGAGAACAGGGTGAGACGAAGAAGAGCGCAGATGACAACTTGAGAAAACCGGACACAACGGGGCATAGAGGGATTACTGACCGACATCGTAAAACATCATTATGCGGCACTGTAGAGGAAGAGGTTGTTGGTGGCAGCGATCTATAAAGAGGCGTGAGCGACACGAGTGATCTCCACAATCGATGACCACTCACAGCGATAGTGTTTTCTCTCGGGTGCCAGCTGGCATGGAGGATCTTCTTGTTGAAATCCAACGTATCAAGCGCCATAGTCTCCCTCAACCCACCCGGCCGCCCGTTCTTCGCACCCAGCTTGTTTCCAGGTAACGGTCCCCCGACCTTCTTCGCCTTGAACGCCGACTTATCCGCCTGCAGGACGACGTCATTCAACGTGTCTGTGTCATATATCCGGAAGTAGTTGTGGTACGACCCAGTCAGTACGTGCCTAGCGGAAAACGCGAGGACCCCATGGCGTCAGTAACCGGGGTCTGGTGTATGTGTGAAATTGAAAGCATGAACGCACCGATCGTCACCGCCCCATATGCACTCGAACTTGTCGAAGATGCAGTCGTTCTCGTACAAGTCGCAGAGCTTGCCGCGTAGGTGGTCGTGGATGGGGATAGTCTTCACGGGTTTCGAGTCCATGTTGACGTCCCAGATCTTCAAGGAGAGATAGTCTCGTGAGAGGATATACCGGCCATCATGGCTGAATTTGACGTCAGAGATTGAGGAGATGATTTCGGAGAAGAATGAACGGTTCGTGGGATCCTCTTCCTCCTCGAATACTGCGGGGAGAGAAGGTGCGTGATGAGCGAGTTGGCTTACATAAGTGCTGACAGGAGGCTCGGAGGGGTGACATACTCTTCGCGTGACGATCACACAACGCCGCCTCGCGCATGTCGGCGAGCTTGATGTTGCTCTTGGAGCTCGAGTACATGAAGACGTTGCATTGGCTAGGGTGGAACTCTGCGGCGGTGATCACCTCAGTCAGCTCCTCCATGTTGGCGGGTTTAATGTCGACGATGTCTACAGGGAGATCAGTACTTATCGAGGACACACCACGCTATTATACGCACTGAATGACTGGTCAGAGATGTTCAAGTTCCAAAGGTTGACCCGGAGATCGTCAGCGGAGATATAGGTCTCTTGGTCAGAGTTGACGGAGATGGAGTGGATGTGATAGGCGTGTGCGTTGGAGTAGACTTTACGGGGAACGGCAGCAACGATGTTGTCCTGCTGCTGCATGCGAGGCAGCTTGAGCTGCGATTGATGGGTTGGTGGCGGTATGGGCCGCTGGCCTTCTGCGAGGTTGGACTCTGACACGACGCGCAACGACTTTTCAAACACCTTCCACAACTTGATCGTCTTGTCTAGGGTATGTTCAACGTCAAGTCAGAGACTACGTAAATGACCCACATACCATTCGTCGAGAGGAGGAAGTGTGCGGCATTCTGTCGCTTGCACCACTTGATCTTGTTGATCTTCTCCTCGATCTCGAGCGACTTGAGATAGTCGAATTCTGGTTCGTGTGACTGGAATTCAGTGTAGAACTTGTATTCGCAGCCCTTTTTCTGTGGCGAGGCATCAGCATGGGCATTCCTCGGAGGAAGGACCTAGCTTGACCATCTCATTCCGCTCGAACAACACGACTCTGCCACCCTTGTCTCCCGTCGCGAGATAGTTTCCCGTCGAGTCGAACTCCACGGTGGAGATGATATCGGCTAGCAGCGCACTATTCAGCCTCAGAACGCGTCGCATACCCGAGGAGCTCACCCTCTGTGATGTCCTCTACCTCGCCCTTGTCTCCAAAGCATTGTGCGAACCGCCATCCTCCTGAGCCTGACGCGTCGGTGTCCATGATGGTTTCGATGTTGATGATTGTGCTAAAGCAGTCAGTGGTGATATGATATCGTTTGCTGCAGATTATATTATGAAGCGCAGCAAAGGGTCGTGGTGGGAGGAAGCAAGTCTAGAGATTCGGTGCGGTGGCGAGGTTGCAGGCGGCCTGGCGTATGTTGGCGCCCAGATCCTCGTAGGCGCCCACATACCGGATTGGACAGCAACTGGCCACAGCCTCGAGCTCGCCTTGTTCTTCTCATCATCTCCAAAAAAGCACGCATACTCTGACAGCGTACTCAGGGTGAGCATAAATTTGTCGACTTCAGCCAAACTGCAACGTCAAAAATTGAGCACGATGTTCCACATGTTGCCCATGTGTACATCTCGCGGCGCTTGTGCTTACGGTGTCCATATGACGTGAGTTAAGTATTCTGAAAGAGCTGGCCACTCTCTTTGGTGCTAGGTTAATATTGCACGCAGAGCACCATGGACCACCAGTTTACTACAGTTCTACAAAGCTTGTATTAGATATTTATATTTACCAATAGGAAGTGGCCATACTTGGAGAAACACCGCATTATGATGTTTGAACAGATCATTATGTCACACTCACCGTTGTTATAATGATAGAACAGACCCAGGATATTTCAGATACTTATATTTAGCTGGCCATGGAGGAGTTTCGAAATTCACAAGTCCATAAAGAGCTGATTGGCGCTCGCTTTGTGGCGCGGTCGATGCCGAAGGTTCTCTAGTCTGTAATTGCCAGAGCAGTGACTGCGTGCTCTGGACTTGAACATTTCTTGTGTTTTGTCTTCGTAACCTATTCAGCTCACTAGCTGTGGACTATTGTACAACATAACGAGTACACAACGGGACACTGAAGATACCTGACGATGGACGGCTTTGACGACTTGCTAGCTCCTTCACGCGCTGCGCTTGAACAGAACCCATTCGCCGACCCATTCGCCAAACGTTCAGACTCACCAGACCCATGGTCGAGTTTTGCGCAAAGCTCTGCATCTGGGATACCTGACGAGTCCTCTGCGTTTGCCGACGTACGCAGCGCGACACCCACACCAGACTCACCTGGCTTTGGAGGCGTGTCTACGGGTTCTGGGTTCCAAAGCTTTGACGAACATGTTGACCCACTCGAGTCACACCGTGCAAACGAGCCTGAAGAGTTGGCAGAAGAACCTCAAACACCTACTGAGCCACAACCAGAGACCACCTCACCGCGTTCACCTGGATTTCGCGAGAGTATACCCGCCTCGATCGAGGAGACCATCTCGAGCCCATCGTCCGAAGGGAAGCCATCTCCTCCACCTATAGTATCGCCACCTCTATCTACCGCACCGTCGTCAAAGGCACCTTCTCCTCCTCTCAGCCCCACGGAACCGTCTGCGCCAACATCTACATTCAACGAGCCCGCACGGACTTCAGCAACTACCTTTGAATCTGCACTTCCACCATCAACAGCACAGCAGCATCCTTTCTATACGCCATTGGATCAACCACGGTCGATCGAACATTCGTTTGCGGGACTATCATTAGGAGGAGAGACGGTAAACGAGTGGCAGGGCTCTCAGAGTGTGTTTGTTGCACCGACAAGGCAGCAAATAACTGCACTTGACGACGACGACGACGACGATGACAAGCCGATATTGCAGGCCAGGATGAGCATGAGCGAGCGAGTTCAAGGGGCTTCTGTACCAGTGCGCTGCCCATATGATCCGTAGCGCACCAATACTGACTGCCATATCTAGTCCTCACCACCAGCAAACAAGACCACTACTACCACGAGTAATGGTATTGCCCCCGTTTTTACCATTACAGTGGACGACCCACAACGCGTCGGCGACCCAATCCGCGGATATACCCTATACACCGTACATACCAAGGTAATTACTGTCCCTTCGGTAACACATATATCGCAGTTCTTCATTAATTCCTCAGACAACCTCCCCACTCTTCTCCAAATCCTCCTTCTCCGTCCTCCGGCGGTACTCAGACTTCCTCTGGCTCTACGAGACATTGTCGAACAACAACCCAGGCGTCGTGGTCCCTCCCGTACCCGAGAAGAGCCCGTTCAACAGATTCGACGCGTCGTTCTTGCAGCATCGAAGACTCGCGCTTGAGAAGTGCATTCAGAAGATTGCGAACCATCCTGTGTTGCAGAAGGACCCGGATTTGAAGCTGTTCCTTGAAAGCGATACTTTCTCGCTCGACGTATGTCGTCCTGCTTGTGATATAATGTGATCCATTTCATGACTTGTAATGACCCTCCTGTGTAGATCAAACACCGCAAAGCCGAGATCGCACACGAGAAAGGCGGCCTCATGGCCACGATCGGCCAAACCATCACAGGCCCCAAATTCTACGAAACAGACGAATGGTTCGACAAACAGAAATCCTACCTCGACTCCCTCGAAACGCAACTCCGCGGACTCGTCAAAGCCATCGACTCCATATCCAAGCAACGCACGGAAATCGCGCTCGTGGCGGGGGAGTTCTCGGCGGCGATTGCTGATTTGGCGACGTCGGAGGTGGGACTGGGGAGTCAGTTGGCGGGGGAGTTGGCGGGGCTTGCGGCGGTTGAGAAGAAGGCGCAGGAGATGCAGGATAAGCAGGCGAATGAGGACCAGATGACTTTGATGAGCACAGGTGGGCTACACAGAGGCGAAACCATAATATTCCAGGCTGATGGTGTTTGTAGCGGACGAATACGCTCGTCTGATCAACTCTGTTAGGGTATGTCCTTCGGAGGTGTTCTCTTACTACTCGCCGGAACTCACCTGATATTCATCTCTAGCTCGCGTTCAGCTCTCGAGTACGGATGTACCACGCATGGCAAACTGCAGACGCCAACGCGAAGCGCATCAAGCAGACACACGAGAGCAACCGCGCACAAGGCCGACTGCCACCCGAGCAACTGAGTCGTTCACTTGCCCTAGTCGCCGACGTAAGTTCAATAATCTCTTCAGCGTTGTAGGACAGTGGCTGACTTCTTGGACAAGGCTGAACGACGAGCACTGGATGCAAAAACAGAGTTCGACCAGACGTCCCGACTCGTCAAGTCCGAAGTCGCACGATTCGAGCAGGAGCGTATCGCCGACTTCAAGAGTTCGTTACAAGCGTACCTGGACGGTATGATTGCCAAGCAGAAAGACGTAAGTAGCTCCTTCGTACTCAATCAGACAGTTTAAGTGCTAACACGGACTACGCGTAGTTGATTTCCGCTTGGGAAGCGTACCAGCAGACGCTGTTGGCAAAGGTGAAACCTCTGGGGCGACGTCAGCCGGCAGCAGAGTCGAGCGCATCTGGCGGAGAGTAACTATATGTATATTTTGCAAGCAAGCAAGCAATGGAGTTACAAATATAGTACATGCTCTGTGGAGGAAACAGCGAGCACGCGAAGCACTCGCATGTGAAAGCGAGAGACGAGAACGATCAGTGTGCGGTTCAAGAAAGGTAAAATGAGAGACCTGAGAGTGTCATTAAAGGGTTGTATAACCCGGCAAAGCATGATCAAAGCAAGGAGATCCGAAATATACAGTACAAGAAAGAAACTCGGTTGATATCAGCCAGCAGCCGAGATGGACGACGGCCCAACAGAGTCGAACTGCTGCTGTGAGCTACCAGCGCCATTCACATCCGCACTCCACTGAGTCTGTCTCGCAAGACTCGCCGACTCTCTAAGCGTGTCAATCTCCTGCCCCAACAACTTCCTCGCATCCACATCCGCATCCTTGAGCATCACATACCGTGAGCCCTTCCACCCCTCAGGGTCCATAGACTGATACATCCCAGGCAACAAACCCTCCATCGCCCACAGATGTCTGTTAGCCATAAGCCCGCCGTCCGCCTCGGATACCTGCAACGCACGTTCGACGACGGGTACCATGAGGGGGTGTTTGAAGAGGTAGGGGTAGTACCGTCCTGCGATGAGGGAGAGAGACAAGACGCATTCGTTCCCGGGCTGGAGTATGGGGCGGAATTTGTATCCTTTCGGTGCGTCGGGCAGGGGGAAGGGCGCGGATAGTATAGGACGGGATAAGTCCCTGTCGCGTGGTTCTTCTTTCTTCACGACTGCAGACGCGCTGGACGCCTCCTTGCCATTGCTGCCCGACCCAGCATCCTGCGCCGGCTCATTGGGATCCTCGAAACCCTCATCCGCAAGCTCGTAAATCATCCCGCTGGCCCGACACTCCTTAATAGTCCCAGGCTGCCCATCCGGCCTCGGTGTATCCACCACGAACATACTCTCGATCTTCATGAACATGCCTTTTTCCGTCGCACCGATCATCGAAACGTCCAGGGTCTCACCGTTTGCGGCGTACCACTCCATAGTCGCCTCTGATGGTCCGGAAGGCGGGTACACGGTTTGTGCGCCCTGCGGCGCGAATTGGGAACGAGAGAGCTTGAGACGCACGAGCTCGTCTCCCCATATGCGCTCGGCTCCCCACCAGAGCCCTTGATACCTCTGCTGGCTGACGGTAAGGTCTGGGGGTTGGCTAGAGCCGCCCGAGCGAGCGTTTTGCTGGGAAGCGGCGTTGAGGACGTCTTGCAGAGACGGAGCGGCGCCGGCAGGGTTAGAGTTACCAGTGGGGGTCTGGGAAGAAGGTGAGGGTGCGGAGAGCTTGCAGTCGTATTCGTCGGTCGGAGACCAATACGTCGCGATGTGGGAGGCAATTTGGATGGCGAGAGTGTATGGAGTGATGGCATCGTTGAAGCGGTCTACCGGATTAGATTCAGCCAACGGGTTGTAGTCGGACATGGTATCCGGATTATACGCTAAAGCCTGGGACTTCTCATCCTGCAGCGCTTGCGGTAACACCGAGCGAAGACTCTCGAGAAGGAGCTCGGATGGGGCATACGATAGATATGGCAAGACTTCGTCGTCAGACAAGTGGTAGTTTTGAGCGAGAGCAAGGAGCTTGATTTTATAGGACGTTTGCTGTTTGACGGACCAGGTGATCTTCGCTTTCGGGGAGCTGCTTCGTGAAGCGGACTCGGGAACGTCCATAGCGTCGTCCTCAGCATCCGGTCGCTTAATCGGAATCGCCTTCGTCGTAACGACGTCGATTAAGCCGGGCCAAAACCGGATAGCGTCCTCTTCGCCACGAGGACCCAGGATAGGCGGATCAAGAGCACACCAGACAAGTTCGCCTTTTCGGAAGTATCGGATATGTTGCACGTCGCGGTTGGTGAGAGCGTTGAGTATGTCGTTGCTCTTCTCTAATGCCAGAGTCTGCTTCGGTGGTGGCAAGATGATCACGGCAGGCGCAGTAGGGACTGCAGGCTTAGCGTGCTTCGGGGGCCGTCTGACTGCCGCGTAAGGTGCAGTTGTTCTGTGTGAAGGGGCGGAGTACGGAGCAGGGCGGTTTCTCTGGCGAGGCGGTGGGGTTGATACGGACGCACTCTCTCGTCTCGCGGACAGGCCGTAGGACTGCGATATCTCTGTCTGCTTTTTCTTGCCACTGCAGTACTTGCATTCGCATACGGCAGTCGGGTCGTTCTTGGCGAGCCACATTGCGTGTGGTATGAATTCGTTTACCGATCGGAACTTGTTCCTGCCCAACTTGTTACTACCTACACGACAAAGTGAGGGGCGCTGCAGGGCAATATCCACATGAGAGCGTACCATATAGATATGCATCATGCCTAGGGTTATCCGGCTTTCCTTTGTTATGATCGAAGAGCTGGTATCGTTCCGGGAAGGACCTGAGGACATACGGCTTGCCCTCTGCATTGGCTGTGTTTGTGAGCCGTACACGCATATGGAGACTATATCGGCATACCAGGCAGACCCATGACGGCAGCAATTTTCGGACCTACTGCCTTTCTCCACATGATAGAAAGACTCTCGTCCAAGCCAACAGGCCTGAAGAAATTGACTTCGCCATCTACGACTACGCGTGAAGTAGTTTTGGGCCAGGTTTCTTGGTCGCCATCTGACCGCGGAAAGTCCACCCATTCTGGATTTGGTGGTAAGGTGTGATTGTTTCCAATGCGTCGCACGGCCATTTTGTCGACGTCGTCCTGCTCGAAGATGACTGT
>JAXQGX010000345.1:0-15727 GCA_037040455.1 Irpex sp. P115-07
ACACAGACCGCCTTCAATTGCGCTCCATTGAACTCGTCCGTGCTTCGCGCAAGCTCCTCAAAGTTGACGTCCGCTGAAACGGCCATCTTCCGTGAGTGGATTTCAAGGATACGGGCACGAGCCGTCTCATTCGGGAGAGGGAACTCAATCTTTCGGTCCAAACGTCCCGAACGGAGGAGGGCTGGGTCGAGGATATCGATACGATTCGTCGCGGCGATGACCTAGAAAACGCGTGTGAGAAGCCGTGTCTTTTGCCCTAAACCAGCTACATACCTTAATCCGCTCGTCACTGCCGAAACCGTCAAGCTGGTTAAGTAGCTCCAGCATCGTTCGCTGCACTTCACGGTCACCGCTCTTCTCGGAGTCGAAACGCTTGGTACCAATAGCATCCAACTCGTCGATAAAGATGATGGCGGGGGCCTTCTCCTTGGCAAGTGCGAAAGCATCACGAACGAGCTTAGCTCCGTCACCAATGTACATCTGAACCAGTGATGGACCAGCGAGCTTCAGATAGCATGCTTGAGTTTGGGCCGCACACGCCCTGGCCATCAAAGTCTTACCCGTTCCTATACATCTGTTGTCTGAGTCGGCACCTGAGAAAGAAATCGTGTCACGTACCTGGCGGGCCGTACATCAAGCATCCCTTCGGTGGCTTGATACCAATTGTCTTGAATTTGTCTGCCTGTTTGATGGGCAACACGATAGCCTCAAGCAACTCCTCAATCTGCTTCTCCAGTCCTCCAATATCGGTATAAGTCTCCGTTGGTCTCTCGTCTACCTCCATGGCCTTCACTCGCGAGTCGTATTCGGAGGGTAGCGTGTCCAAAACAAGGTACGAGTCTTTGTTGACACCAATGAGATCCTGCGGCTTCAGTTCGTCCGCGGGGACGAGACCGATCATGGGGAGGAAAACGGTCTGTCGTGTCGAGGTCTTGATAACCGCACATTTCCCTTTGCGCGACGCGTCCTGGTCTCTGTTCGCACCATCGTCCTCGGCTTCAGGGTCCAAGTCCAAAATCTAATACACTTGAGCGGGGTATCTCAACTGAAAGGGTGAAGCCCTACCTCGACAACATTTGACACGAGATACGGCAGAACCTTGTTCTGCTTTATCTTCTCTCCGTTCTCACGAATCTTCTCCTTCATGACGTTCTGCTCGTGCTGTAGACGGAGCGTCTCCGATCGAATGACCTAAAACACTATCAATTCCCTGGTCTCGTTTAGCTCAGAAGATGACGCACTCTCAGATCATTGTCAATAAGACGCGTCCTCGTCGAGATATCCTCCGTCGGTAGTGCTAGAATATCCTCAGGTATGTCCTCCCATTTCTCTTCGGGAGGTTGGTCCGAGCTAGTGTCCATGGCGGCATCCTCTGTAGGCTGGGGTGTCGAAGACGATGCCTCTGGCTCAGGCTTCTTCTCATTGTTGTTATCCGAAGGCGGGTTTGGTGGTTGTGCAGAAGACATGGCGAAGGAGGAAGATGGTGGTGAACGACGAAGGTGATCTCACTCAGCCTGCACGCGCACCCTCGACAAGGACGCGTAAGTGATTTAGACGCTGAACACCCCATATCGGGAAGGCGTGGTAATACAATTAGACGCCTGTGGCCACACCCACACCTGTTCACGGCTTGAAGTTATGAATATCTGCTTGATTCATATGGCACTTCAAACCTTTCACTCATATACACGCCATAGAGTATTTATGGCTCAAATTTATTCTAAACATATATCGGCCAAGCTGTACACTGCGACGCACATCATGCGTCCCTGCCTGCAAGCTTGTTACTCCTGTGCAACCTCCCACTCCCCTTCTTTTACTGGAATCGCACATGCCAACCCTGCCCAGATAGCATCAATCAAACCGGCCCCATTCGCCAGGCCAAACACCAAGGTCGAAGCATAGAAGAAATTGGCATTCCCGGTGCCCGTTGCCAACCAGAGATGGTTGAATAGAGGAAGAAGTAGTGAGGAGTGGAGGTGGATGAGGGTGGTCACGGTTGGATGTCGCAAATCTATAGGTAGGTGTTTGTGTGGGTGGGTCACGAAAGGACAAGGACAAGGGAATACTTACAGGAGTAGGTCTCTGGGAAGAGTGCCCACAGACTCAGAAATAGGCCTGGGTCTGAAAGTGTAGGGTATGGCTTGAACGTTGCTGATACCCCAGCTAAGACAAATGTCGCGTAGAGGAGGTCGTGTCTAGAATAAAGGTCAGTTTTCCGGTCTATCATAACGTGTCAGGCAACTTACTGGAACTTGATGGTGATAGGTAATACATAAATAAGTACATGAAGCTGAACAAGTAGAACGATGTATCAGCCTAAGAGTACGATATTGCAAAGTATTTGTACAACGTACGGAAAACACCATTAGGAAGAATGGTCGGAAGTGGTCGAACATCTCGGTAAAGAAATACCACCATAGCCCAGGGTTCGGCGTGAGGTCCGGTAGTAAAAAGCTTCATGACACAATACTATCCTTTAGCGACAATGGAGGACGGAGGAGCGAACGTATACGCACAATGAACCCCATGTCTTCTCCATCCATGCCCAACTCCCTCCGCATACCAGCGTAGATGCTGCAGTAAGAACAGCCGTATAAGCAGCATATTCGCCTGCCAGTGGAAGCACCGCTTTTCGAAGTCCTTTGAGATCCAGCGCAATAGGATGAGGGGATACGAGGTTGGACACGGGAGAGGTTATTAGAAGAAGGAGAGTTGGGAGCACGTAGATTATTGAGGAGAAGGATAATTGTGTCAAGATTGCAAGCAGCAGAATGCTTGCTGAGCTGCGACCTTCACGCGAGATATTAGCCCAATGCGAGCAGATAAAGTGACAGACTCACGTTCACAGGCGAACGCGACGGCTGCTAGTAAGGCGGCGTTCTCTAGACTGGAAGTCGAGAGCGCAAGGGAAGGGAGTAGGAGGTATGGATTGAGCAAATATCTGGGGGACTGCGTTAGCATTTCTCTATGAACAACAGATGGAATACGGAACATACAGAGCAGCTATAAGCACGTCTCTCGAACTCTTCGGTACGCGTTGCCGCGCCCGCCATATCCTCACAAGACTCCACGCAGCTACTGCATCACTTGCTGTCCAAAGCAGTTTTGATATCACATCTTCCAGAGGCAACAATGTTGTGAAGGCGGACAGCAATAACGGTGACTGGAGCGTGGCAGCATCGTGAGTTTGGCTACATGGGAATAGAAACATGGACGTACATGTCGAAACAGTCCTCCAGAGTAAGGATCTATCCCATGACTGAACAGGTACACCCCTTCTTTTACTGCTTACTGGGTTAGCTTCACATTACACCAGAGGCTACGCGACTGAGCTGAACATACGTCTCTCATACGACGTCAGTGGTGAGGACAGCTGCTGACTGTGCTTCAATGCATCTGGGAGTGGTGCGAACGCTAGGACAACTCTTGCTGCGACGAGAGCAAAAAATGTGCAATCAAAGTCCATGTAGAAGCTCTGCTGGTCTCAGCAGACAGAGGGAGGTGGTAGAGGTCGAGCAGCAAGTACAGATGCTGGCGCTACACCGTCTGGCAACCTACGGCCATCATATTCACAACTCTGTCATGTCCCCACATCTACCTCTATTTCTTCAACTCTGCGTGTACGATGACTGACTTTCAGGACTGCAAAGCAGTTGTATTCGACCTCATGGGAACGTGTACCGACTGGCACTCTGCTCTGCTTCCCTCCATAACAGCTCTCCCGCCTCTCGTCCCGCCTCTGAACCTCACACCATCCGACTTGCTTCTACAATGGCGACTAGGCTTCTTCGAAGAAATTCACTCGCGTTTTGAACGAAGAGAACCTGCCGAAGATATTGACGTGACGCATCGTCGTGTTTTGGATCGAATTGTTGGTGAACGTGAGGGCTGGAGCGATGAGCAACGAGATATGTTGGTCAAGGGGTGGCATAAGCAAGTTGGTGAGTACTCAAAACCAGTCAAGAGCACACTACATAGCTAACATTGTCTTTAGCATGGCCCGATTCTATCCCAGGGATAGAACGGCTACGCAACAAGTTCGATGTGTAGATGGTCTCCGTACACCCATACCAGCATACACTGAGACCAAACCCCCAGCATTGTTCTAGCCAACGGCACTACAAGACTACAGCTGGATATCATCCGCTCATCCGGACTTCCCTTCCACTCTCTGTTCTCCTCTCAGTTATTGGGATTGACGAAGGCAGGCTCGTTCTCCCGGACAATCTCAGCGTCGCTCATTGCCACTATAGCCTGATCCTCGAATTTATCATCGAGCGATGTCGTTGTTGGACTTGGAACCGAGTCAGTGCGTCATGGTCGCTGCGCATGCGTACGATGTACGCGCTGCCAAAGCAGTGTACGTTTGCCTGGCTCGTAGGCGTCACAAATGATCTTAAATAACCTTTCTAGTGGAATGAAGACGATATACGTCCATCGCTGGACGGAAGATCCGGACTTGGACATGTCGCTTCTACGCGACGAGTTTGACGCGTTCGTCGATGGCAGAAACACGACTGGCACTTCCGGGGGTTTGGTAGACGTTGCAGATCTTCTAGGTGCATAGTGTCCTGGCACTCTCTGTCCATGCTGATACAGCAATAAGAGCGCTGCAATAATGACGTGTGAGCTAAGTGCGAGAGTATCTTGAGAGAGAAAGGGAAGGTATACGACAGCAAGATACAATAAGAGAAGTACAAACGAGAAAAGAAAGCGAAACGGACGTGATCAATCAATCCGCCACCGTTCCACGGCCTGCTTCACAAGACTGCGCATATCCTCCTTCGCCTTCTTCTTCGCACTATTCGTGATCCCCTCCAACGCGTCAATCTCGCCAGGCGACGTCCGAAACGGATCGAACTCGAGGAGATGGCCATCAGCCGTCGGGACCGACACCAACGCCGCAACGGGTTTATCTCCTGCTTCCTCCTTTACACCGCGAGGCGCAATGAAGCCAGTGGATTTCGAGCTTGTATGTAAGAGAGAGGGATTGGAGAGCGCCCGTGTATGTGGAGGTCCTGGGTGTAGAGTCGACGACTTTGAGCGTACGATGATGCTGTTTGTGCGTTTGTGAGCCTGTAGACCTCCCTTCCCTCGCATGCTCTCCGGCTCGTCGTTGTCCATGTCTTCACGGTGCTTGTCGAGCCATGCTGACAAGTCCAGGTTAAGTGGATTGGCAAGCGGCGATCCGTTCACGCTGAGCATATTCTCGTCTTTCCTGGGCCATCGAGGGTATGTGGATGATGAGGAGCCTGCGATTCTTGGATTGAAATGTGAAGTGGATGGCGCGTTGGGGCGCGGTTTCGAGGGTGATGTGGGGAAGGGAATCTTGGATTTCGTGGGTGAGGCGGGTCTTGAGGAGGGGAAGGCGGGAGGAAGGGGGCGGATTCCTGTGGGTTTGTGAGGACTTGGGGTCGCGGCAGTTGGTATTCTGTGTCCAGTTCGTAGCTGTAATATATATAATAGTGGTGGTCAGTGAGACGAAGTTCTGGCATGCAGGTATGACGTACATGCGCTGGTGTCTTTAAACTGGGAAGTCGACCCCGGATAGGATTTCCAACTGTGCTCGATGGCTTCTTGGGTGTAGCAGCAGTCATACGAGCTACATACAGTTTTAGTATGAGCCATCATGCCGCATTGACAACATACCGGTCTTCGAAGGCTTGGTACTCTCCTCAGCCGCCTTCTGTTCCGCCTCCTGCTCCTGCGACTCTATCCATTTCCTCTTCCTAGTAGTCTTATCAATCGGCTCTATCTGACCATAGCTTTGGGCTTGTAGTCCTTGAAGAGCCTTCGTGATATCTCCGTTATACTTTGCAAAGTCGCGCATGGTCATGTTACGCAATGACTTCGGAATATGTGAAATCAGGCCTTCCTGGCGCAGTCGGAAATTCGTGAGGTGGTCCAGCAGCCATGTTTCGAAGCGTTGTATACGATGGTCAGCTATTGTATGATGGTGAGTTGGAGGGTTAATATGGTCATCAAAACATACTTACTTTCGAGATCGAGATTGTTCAATAGCTGGAGTTTCTGCTCGGCGGTGTATTTGCCCATGATTGGGCAGGACAGACCTATATTCCGTATTTATCAGTAGGGATAAAGGAGCATATTGGAAGCCATACAGTCAATTCTTGAAGCTTTGGAGTTTGAAGGGGGGATTGTTAAACGAACGCGAAAGCAAAGACAGCCACAACAGGACCCTACACCAAGTCCACGCTAATTCAACGCGCTCATCACGTGGCCGACGCGTTCGGCATCCTTAGGCGCCGTTGGCCACTCAACCATGATTGGTGCTCACTCGAGTTTAGTTTAGATGCCATTATGTGATGCGTTCGTATTCCTTTATGTATCAAGTATAATTGGAGCACTAGTGGTAGAGTTACAAATGCCGTTGACTTCAGTCCTCCATGATGAGGACCTTCGCGACCCTGGACATCACCTCATGTCTGTCTCTAACCTTGACGGTCATGCGGTTTATGGCCAACCTGGATACCAATCAGCGCTGGTAGTAGGATGGTTACAATTCATGGATACGTACCTCTGAGCTTGTAGCTTTAGGTCTATCAGTTTCGCAAGTGGAATCGACCCTATAGCCGAACCTTCGCCCAACGCAAGGGAGAAGCTGCCTGTGGTTACATAGCCAATAATGTCCGTGTGGGGAGGTATAGAGATCGGTGGCTGTAGGTTACCGGAGATTGAGCATTGGAAGGCTCATTGATACTAAGCATGCGTACCTCCGATTCTGCATCGATATCCACAGGCTCCTGCTCATGGTGGGACTTGGCTTGATCGTGTGCGAGAACTTCTTCGTCCGTCATCCCATAAATGATAGCCATGTCCGACGGGCACCCCCTTCCAAGTAGACGCAGAGCTACACGGACCAGTGCACTACCATATACGTCTTGTGGTGATACAGCCGGAGAGGTATACGCGTCTGAAGTCTGGCCGAGTAGTGAAGGAAGATTTCGTTTGGCTCTCCCCTCGTCGATTAGACGAAGAAGAGCTTCAGCCCGAACGCTGTCGATATTCTCTAGATTTGCGAAAGAATTAATGAGGCTAGTCACAGCAGGGCCCCGCAGAAGCCAAGGGGAACGAGAGGACGTTGCAATTTCGGCATGCGATTCGACCTCCATCTCGTCTTCAGATCGATCGGCAGCCAACAGCTCATCTTCATCATCCTCTTCGTCGGCGTTGTCCGCCTTCTCTCGTTCTCTGAACACCTGAGGCTCCTTCAATCCCAGCACTACATCCCAGTCCGGCTTCCACGGACTACGAACACCAAGTTTCTCCCATGACGGCCTCTTCGCTCTAGGTTTCTTCTCCCAACGTTCCTCTTCCTCGTCGGCTCGTTCATCGGCAAAGGTATCGTATGTAGGCGTTGATGGATAGTCCCGTGGGAAGAATGGTAGCGAAGACTCGAATGCTTGTGTCTGACGCTCCCTTTGACCGCCGACACGGGTACCCGTATGAATGAGAGAGGGAAAGAAGGCCATGGACCAACCTGCCGGTATAACGAGTGTCCAGCCATGAAGTGAAGGGGAGTTGGAAAGCGGGTGCCCGGAAGTTTGTGAAGAGGCGTTTTCAACGGAGCGTTGAATTAGGAGAACTGGGATACGGTCGTCTTCCCTTTGCGACTGGAGGTTGGTACCGGGAATAAGGTTCTACAATTTTCGTAGTCAGCACAGCAATGCGGTAGAGCTTATATTGCTGTAGATACCTTCGAACGACGCTCATCCAGGTCCTTCTTCTTATATTTTGGCTTCAGAAGCGGCCGCCGGATGTCTTCTTCCCAAAGTTCGCTGGCAGCTAAGGACGAAGTTGGGTAGAAACTTGTTCCTACTGCAGACGAGGCCGGGCTAACGGAAACTTTGGCATTCTTCGGCGGGTAGCTATCATAGCACCATTAGCGGGTTACCTTAGTGGTTGGCGAAGGATACGTACCTCAGCCGAGGATCATGCACTTTAAATCCGATTATGGTATTTCTTGGGATCGAAGCGGTGGATTGCAGGTCCGAGAGAGCCGTCCAGCACTAAATCTTCTGTTAAACCACTGCCGCGCGAAAAATGATGAGACTTAAGAACCTTCTTGAAGTCATCCCTTCCATCCTCAAAAACCGGTTTCAGCGCGCCTCGGATAACTTGGCTGGCTTTCGGGCCCATAATTTCAAACACGTTCAGGTGCTGCCTCAAATCCGCGATTTCCACATTGGCGATGTTCTTTGACGACGAAGCGGCCTTCTTGAGGGTTTCCAGAGTTAAAGAGATGCAGAGACGCAACTCAGCAAAGATTTCGTCGAATACGGAAGGATGAACCCAGATCCAGAGAGTGCGCAAGTCCCCTGGTGGTGGAACGTCGCCCGATTCTTTCTGCTTTCCCTTGCCTGAGGCACCCTTTTGCTTCTTTCTCTTCGGGCTTTGCTCGAAGATATCATCTAGTGGTTCCTGTTGAACGTTTGCAGCATTCGTTACGTTCGTAGCAGGTCTCCAGATAATTTTTGCAGGGGAAATGAGGCCTAGAGGGTATGTATCGTGCTTATATAGATGAGTATCGCACGCTCGTGCACCTGTGGTGAATCTACACAGAATAGAAGTCAGCTATAGAGAAGGAGTACTAGACGGCGTGCTGCACCTTTTGGCAGCAGGACTGGGCGCGTGGCAGTCAGAGCACCTATCAAGGATAGATCGAAGCACATTCTCCGGCCCTTTCAGTTCAATAGTTCCCGTGTAGGATGCGTCGTGTATGATCGAGCCATGCACAGATGCGCGATGAGAAGGGCGGAAGGACTTTTCAGTAGGAGTAACGGCCTGAGTAGAGTGATCAGGTTTAGCTTAGAAGCAGTCCGTGTTAAACTAGTTTACCAATCTATATCCCCACATGTTTTCCATGTGCATTCTTTTCGCGTGCCATAGATGAGTTTCCAGCCAGACCTTGTCGCCTGTGACAACCAGTGAATACTCAGTACATTATGTGCAATAAATCACCGACGTTGGCGCTTCAGGAGCTCCTGCGCTCTTGGAATCCGTTTCGTCTTTCCCCGTTGGGGAATATGCTTCTTTGGCTTTACCTTCGGCGTATCCATCTACGATTCATGTTTGGTAATGAAAAGTAGAGCAATGTCATAAATTCGTACCTCCGCTCTAGCCTTGTCTCTGAGCCTCAGGGGCACCCTGCGGACATCATGACTGGCCGCACGCCGGCGTAGATGGCGAGGCAGTTGTTGCCACGCACGGTGCGTAGTATCAGCCCTGTCTCGTCGTTAGCTACAGGTCATAGTCATTATAGCATATCGCCGAACCTAGCATTCTCCATAGCGGTGTGCATTGCATTAATCTCAAACGCTCTTGCCTGAAACACGTCATTAAATCTCTTTGGTTTTATTAACGGGCCCTACGCACCTCAGCAAACCTTTCGACATCTAGAGTGTCAGGAAGCGGTTTTGAAGCTAAGACAACATGTCAGGTGTGCAATTGCTCAATCTGAGTGATCTCATACTGTCAAACTGCACCGTCCTAGACGGACCTGCGACTGCGCTTGCGCCACCAGAGGCGGAGGGCTGAACAGCAATCGTCCGTGCTAGAGCAGTTTTCTGCTTCTTCTTCTCGCGTCCAGTCATGTCATTTGGACTTTCTTTACGCTTTCCAGACATATTGCAAGTCTTTTCTGCAGACGCTGTCGAAGTCCAAAGTCCTGAGAGTGCGTGGTGAAATAGAGTTTAGAATAAGTTCAGTAATTGCCTATTTCGGACTGCGCGTCCGTGGCCTAAGCCGGCGCTACACGCGGCATAAGTCGTTCTCAACACATACTCTCACTGGCACTTTGAATTCTCTATGATGTTGGCCGTAGCAAGGTCCTCTACTTCTGTTGTCGGCAGGCGATTACTCTCAAATAGCCGTGTTCTGCGAGAGGAGGCAACACCGAACCTTGGAAGTATCCCTCCACCCAAGAAACCAGCAGGCGCGTTCCGGGGAGGGTAAGACCGCTTTCCTCCGTTGGAGATGCTTACAGTGTGTTAAACGTTATCGACTGACTGGTATCATCGAATAGTATTACCGGTTTCCTGTTCGGATTCTCATTGGCATCCTCATATGCAGCATACCACCTGTTGGACGAGTACCAGAAGGCATCCGCCTCGTTGCAGGCCAGTGTAGAGGAGTTGCAGCAGAGTACCCAGAAGGTGTGTTACGACTCAATATCACTGGTCTCTGGAGTTGACTTATAGATGTAGGTATCAGCTCATATACGCAGGATAGAAGCCGTAGAGAAGGACTTGAAAGCTCTTCGGGATACTTCGGCCAGTAAAGAAGAGATTTCACGCATCCGTGCAGAGGTCAAGAAGCTGTATGATGGTCTGCATGTCGGTGAGTTGAATTGAACTCTGTCGCTGTCGGAGTTACTGACCGAGCCCATCTGCTTCAGAATTCTTGGACTTGCGATCTCATGTTTGGGGAATCCGTAAGTCATTATGAGCGTCCAACTTCCACGAAAGTTACTCATGTCATTGCAGAGCAGGATGTTCACTCTCTCTCGAAGAAGGAGGCGACTTCTGTTCGAATCGAGTAGAGCGATATACCCTAGAGTTCATGGTGCCAGTATGCCCTCGAAATCGGATATTAATTGTATTGACGTTGCTGATATTTATCATCCATCCCGAGTTCTTCTGAATTCACTCGTGTCTGAATGCAACATGCGTTCATCATTACTCGAAACTTCGTCATCTTTCAGCCATCGAGCAGACGCCAGCTGCTCCTTTCTCGGATTCATATCCATCTCCTTGAAAGCATTGTCCATGTCAGACATTTGATGTTCGGGGGTTCATCGTTCCGATCGGCAATCCTACCAGGTACACACCCTAAACAAGGTGAAGTTATACCATCTAGACGTGTCGACATCTTCTGTCACTTGACTGACTTTGGTTCTCATATGCCATGACTTTGCAGACGCTAATTAGGTTGCATTAAGCCAGCGTTCAGCTTCATTTGACCTTGTAGTTAACCTCTTTGACGTGCGTAATTCGTTTCATGCAGCCGCTCACACCAGTTCAGAACAAGTGTGCAGCTTAGCGATTCAATGCCAAGTCTTCACCCCAGGTGAGCCAGTCTGAGATTACTGTTCGCATACGGACGCGCTGATCACGTACAATTGTAGTGTAATCAGTTTTTGACGAACAATTTTTGGAATACATAGGTGATTGCCCCCAACGTGGGTTCCAAAGAGTCCTGATAGTGGTAACAACTGGCTCAACGGCTCGGTTCATAAAGGTAAGAAGCTTTGCAGCTAGTGACGACAAGCGTACAAATTGGTGACAGAACGCGTCTCGTGGCGTTAAGCAGGTTGTTCCTCCTTGAGACTTAGAAGGAGAGTATCATCAAGCGTCTCACTACTTTGACAGTTAGTTGTTGCCAACTTGCCCCGACATGTGCTCAGCGCGTTAAAAGGTGTATTAGGAAGACACAGGTCTGGGATTCTGCTGAAACGCTTTGTTTCGCCATAGTCTGCGGCGACCAACAGCAAAACAATACATCACAAACCTTCAAGTCTGACCTGTGTTCCGGAGGGCCTTCGGATGAGGTACATAAAGGCTCAGTGAGGTCTTGTGGTTCTGCATACTCTGGCAGTATCATCCTCACGCTCCTTACTCTTCACGAACAATCTTACGTTTTCATTCTACAGCATACTTTCGTCGTCCATATCACCCCCCCTCTTTCCTACTTCATCATGCGTTCTTTTGCTATCACCACCTCCATCTTCCTCGCCGTTACCTCCAGTTTTGCGGCACCATTGAACTCTACTCTGCATTTCTTCGACAAACGTGATAGCGTCTGCGGTACGGACTTCCGAGCACTCGTTGACAAGGCTTCCTGTATTCCAACAGGAGTGCAGTTTGCGCTGACTCCACCATCGGCGGTCAATGAAGTCAAGTTGACTGTGAGTACACTCACGCTTGTCTTCAAGCTCACCTGCTGACGTACACTTAGGGTGATGAACTTACCAAGGGACCCAAAGACGCGCAGTGTGGTTAGTGCTCACATATTCGCCATGGTTATCTTTAATATGCTGACAGTTCCGGTCTTATTACAGATCACCTGGTTGAACTCCAGCTTCTCGACTTCGTGGCTAAACAGTCTGGTCTATGCGATATCATCGCAGCGCTCACCAAAGCGGATCCTACCCAGAAAAAGGCGGACCTATTGGCAAAGGCCTCGAAGGATATCAGTGCTCTGAAAAACCTGAACTTCTTGAACCAGGATGTAAACAACAGGGTAAGTACAATCCCATGACTATCTGTACCCCTCGACTGATCTAGTTTTCTACCGTAGAAAAAGACGGTCATTCAGAGATCTTTAAAGGGCTCGAAACAAGGGGATGCTGCCTTGGATAAGGCTGTTGGGAACTTCTTGAAACTGGTTGGCTCAGACGGTACCGCAGTTGCGCAGACACTTGATGCCGACTTGCTCGCAATCAAAACTACTGCTGAAGCGTCCCTAGCCAAGTTGAACCAAGATGCACAGAAGAAGGCGACCCCGGCACCGCCGACTAAGCCGACCAAGGGGGGAGTGACCAAGCCTCCCCCGAAGGGGGGAGTGTCTAAGCCGACGAAGGGAAAGCCAACCAAGCCGACGAAGGGGAAGGTGACCAAGCCAAGAGCTCCCACCAGACCCTCTCGCGACCCAGCTGCTGCTGCTAGGACTGACCTTGATAATAAAATCGTACGTCGTTGCCACTTTCCATTCAGACGTCGCGACTAATACCGACCCTCACCATCATGACGCCTCACAGAAGGCCTTCAAAAGCGGGATCACAGTGACTGAGGAGTGGAAGAAGGTCCTCGCTGCCGCTCCTCATACTTGATCGGTGTGCTAGATCATCGCAGTAACCTGATAGAGGACGATTTGAATGGAATTTTGTGCTCGTTTGTATCGTCAGCTTCAGTGAGAGGTATAGTACCGCCACTGGTGTAGGGTAAGTGCATGGGTATCACTTCAGCAAAACCTGAATATATTCCCAGCATCACGTTAGCATGTCGGTCGATGAAGGTATCTTTTGCTGCGCTGTGTGCGTTTGTGGAAGGTGTGGATGTTCTAGCTTCATTCAATCCTTCAATCCTTGTCAATTGATTGCGCTTGCAGCACAAACTTATGTGCAACACTACATACCTAGGTCACCAATCTTTGAATAACATTCCCTTAGTCGTGCTCACTGATTGAGTTAAACTTAATCCATTACTGAAAGAATGCTTTGAGAACTAACTACACATATATGTCCCTCACAACGTTGAACGCATAATTTCGAGCGCCCACAAGACCTCGCCCGAACAGCCCTACAAGATCACAGTGCCGCGGCGTCTTTCACTTATCACTGTTCCACTTGCTTTGCTCGAAATAGGATCTATGCATACTGTTAGACGCAAAAACTCACAGAAAGTGATATTGCACTCACGGAGGGAGATCCAGCTGCGGAACTGGCATATTGCCCCAGCCCGCATGGTTTTGCGCACTGACACTAGAGGCGACTCGAACCGGAAAGTCAAGCTTAATATCATTGCCTATTCCGGGGAAATCAACCTTCAGGCGCAGAGAATACTACATATACAACGCCACAGTCAGCTGCATGCAATAGGGTTACAACTTGGACAATGTCACTCACATCGATGTTCATTTTCGGCGATGCGTCGAATGTCGGGGGGCATGTTAACCGAAACCAGGACGTAATTGTAGCCTCTTGCCTCCACTGACCCTTGTCCTTCTCGCTCGGTATCCACTGCTTTTCGGATGGTCGTATCTGGATATGACTATACTGGTCCAAGGGTAAGTCCTCGCCAAGGCCACCCAATACCTGAACATGTTCCCCTTCTATCGTGTCGTGATAGGCGCTTGCCTCAACCCGCATGTTCCTCTTGAGTACAAGTTCCACTTCGCAGGACTTGGTAGGAGGCACGGGGAATATGGGTTCGTCATCGGGCGTATCATCCAAGTGCATATGCTTCGATAAGGTGACGATGTTGACCGCGATGGGTATCGACGCGTGCATAGGCAAGACTTCGATGTCTGGAAGCGCTAGCTAGAGGAACATGGGTACGTCAAGGTACTTTCTATAAATATCGATGAAATTTCGACATACTGAAACTTTGGCATGTGCGTGTTCTCCCATGCCCATAAATCCTCTATTGAGCTTGTCCTCTTTATCAACCGACTTCCACCGACCGTGCCATCCCTGCTCTAGAACGTCCTTCAACTGAGCACCGAGAGAGGAAGACGGTAGAACAGGGAAAGGGACCAGATGTTTCTTGTTGAAATGCAGTCCAGATCGCTTTCCGACTGCTTCAAGATAGTACCCTACGGTTCCCTTCGTGCTATAGTCCCCAATGTCGCAAGATGGCGGGAGGTCCTCTGGGAGTTGGATGCGGAAAGGAAGACGGAAGACAGGAGTATTGGGAGGGGGACCTCCTCCAGTCTTGGGCTCCCATAACACGATATCTTGCTTGATGAGACTAGTGTAGCCATATTCTGTCTCTCGGTGGGATCGGGTGTGTCCACCGACGTTGTGGATGCGCGTATGCTCTAATTGCCTGGATGAAGGAGCATGTCAACAGGGCGCGAGACGGAATTCACTGAACATACGTGTTGATCTCTCCACGAAGTTTCAAAATCACCTCTTCTATGTTTTTGTCGACTGCAGTAGGCCAATGCAGATCCACGGCGCCTTCAATGACTTGACCTGCCACTTTGGTGCTTGGGTCAAAGATCAGGCGAACTGGCTCTTCTGCGGACATATTTGAGAGTAGAGTAGACTGGACGTTGGTAAGCGTGTATGAGAGATGTGCTGTATGCTGTATCCGCTGGTGGTGACCTGTCAATATATATGGCGGGTACACAATAGATCACGGTCATTACGATCCGTTTCATCTTGGGATTGTATCACTAAATTCACCGCCTTGTATCAGCTTGTATCGCTCTGACGGTTGGCGGTTGGATACAGCATCCATGTATTACATCCGGAGCAGGTACAAAATTCCTATTTATAGTTATCGGTGAGGAAGGGCTCAGCGCGGTCTGTCACAGTTCCACCTTAAATCACGTACAAGAACGACGAGTGAACACGTCGGCGAAGCGACCATGGCCACGACGAGCATTAAGAACCAGGTAGTTGTGCGGATCAAATCAGCGCCCTCTCACTATTGGCGGTGTTCACATCTTGTATGATGTACGCCCGAGGATATTTTGCCTTGGATATCAATACAACAACGAGATTGCACAAGAAGACACGAATGACAGCGGTAACGACGATAAGACTCACGTAATATAGCAAAAGGAAGTGTAGGGCGGACTCAGCCGTAGCCTGCAGTCGGGTTGGCCATGTTTTGAGGCTTTTTGCATGTGTCATAGCAGTGAGAGAGAAATGATAGCGCAAAATAATATGCCTGCCGTCGTAGTAGGGAACCCATCCCATATCACCGCACCGCAGACCATCCCAAAACTTGTACGAGAAGCGAGACGCTTACTCCTCATCCTCCTCCTCCTCTTCTTCTTCCTCCTCCTCAGCCTCCTCCCGCTGTGCCTCCACTACGGCGGTGGCGATACGGTCGAGATCACGCTGACCATCCTGGCTGATGCGACGACCGCCGTTGTCGGTTTGCTCGAGCACACCAATCTTCTCCAGTGACTGGCAGACCTTGCGCTGGACAGAGGCAGAAGAGTCGGCGTGGTGTGAGGGTCGGTTACCCCG
>JAXQGX010000346.1:0-15254 GCA_037040455.1 Irpex sp. P115-07
ATACGCCATCCCTTATACAAACTATCTGTGCAGCATAGGGCGTGCGACGTATCCCATCTAGTGAAGCTTGAGCCATCCGACGCTGTGGCCCATGGTTCTCCTGGAGGCGTCACGACCTATCTATCCCCCTGCCCACGCGACACGCCGGCATCGCTCTTCCCTGCTAGCTTCAGTGCTGCAACCTGCAGCGACACGTCCACAAATGACTACGACCATGACAGAGCACGAGCTAACTGGTGCAGGTTGAAGGTCGCCGTCCGCGTCGCTCGAGCCTCTCGCCTGCCACCACAAGATGTGGCTGCGATATATGCCCCCAAACCAGCCAAGCTATTGACCCCATCCGACTGCAATACTTCACAGGTGGATGTGCACATGCAAGGCAGCATGCTTTCGTCCCTCTTGGCTTTTCGTGCAGAGAATCCTCGGTATCTAGGTCCTATCACAGTCCACAGTCCCCAAATCAGGTTGGACTCGAATACAGAGGGAGTCGACGGCCAGGTCAATAGCTCTGCCTTCCCTGCGCCCAACTATGACGAGAAGCCCCGGGTTATCGCTGACACTGTCCACGACCTCTACTTCGTGATCGACGGCACTCTCGGCAGCGGCGCGTTTGGGACCGTCATGAAGGCTCGTTTGGTTCTCGACTACAGGCCTTCCATTGTCCCGCTGGACGTACAGCTTGCTTCTCTACCTACTACCCGCACGGTGAAATGCGCGATCAAGGTCATGCAAAAGGATCAGGTCTACCAGTATGACAGCGGCAGATTCGGGGTAAGGCAGGAGGAAAAGGCGTTACGGAGGGTGACCCATAGTGGGTGGAAGTTCTTGACGGCTGTGTGGGCGATGTGGGATGACCATAAGAACATATACTTTGCTATGGTAAGCCTCCGGTTCCAGATGATAAATACGGCCATGAGTCGCTTAGACACAAATTTGCATCCCTGCAGCCGCTTTACCATGGAGAGCTCACGTGGTATACGATGTCGCCTTTGCTTAGGGACCCTGAACGATTGCAAGTGCTCATAGCTGAACTGGTGGGTTGACTCCTAGAAGGTGATAGTTCATCATCGCTTAATATGTATACGACAGATCATCGCAGTGTCCAATCTCCATGGACTAGGAGTAATGCACCGTGATATCAAGCCGTCCAATGTCCTCGTCTCTTCCGATGGACACATCGCTCTTGCCGACTTCGGCATGGCATACGTTCATCCTACCGTCACTCCTCTCTATGCCACACCTACCATCGAATGTCAAGGAGCTCGCGAAGACGTGGTGCTGAGAGATTCATGTGGCGGCACTGACACCTACTTGGCGCCAGAGATCATACAGAGTGTAACCAACCCTGGCCAGGAGTATACGTGCAAAGTCGATGTATGGGCCATTGGTTTGGTTATATACGAGATGGTGCTAGGGCTGGATCGACCGTGGTTTGGTGAGCCAGAGGAGATGCGTGCCCACCGCATGGGGGATATGTTTGATTTTATCACGGAAGAAGAGGCTGTAGAGGAGTACATGAAGGTCAAGGAGGGGATATGGAAGAGAGTAACGGATGCCGAGTTTGACTGGGCAAAGGTAGAGCAAGTCGATGAGAAGTTGGCTAACTTATTGAAGAAGGTAAACACTCATTTATTGGGCCTGTCCAATGTGCGTACAGTGTTGACGGTCTGGCCGCAGATGCTCGATCCCAATCCCAGCAGACGCATCTCGACCGTGCAGGCTCTCCAGCATGTATACTTTGACGATATCAACTTCGACGAATTAGACGACTCAGCTCCCGGTTAGTTCACTTCAATGATCTCCCTGCATCGTATTGTTGACGAGCTTTTTATTTCCAACTTTGTGATTCGTCTCTCAGGTCCACTCAGTAATCCACCAGAACCCTCCTGCAAATTCGACACAAGTCTCACCTTCCGAAGCTTCTACAATTGGGAGCGCGACAAGAACGGGGACGTTATCGCGCCGGAAAATGTGAAACGTCAGAAGGAGCAGGACCTCAGACATCCGAACGCGCATCTATACCTTCGTCAAGGGTTGGAAGAATACTTGGCTGCGACTCATGCAGGTGTGCTTAGTGATGATACTACGGTGGGTGTCGGTCACTGGCAGACTAAGCAAGCAAAATTCGATTACGTAAATGAGATGCGACAGAAAGACTTGGACGAGGAGGAACAAGACGGATCAGAATCTGACTGTGAAGGGGAGCAGCCGGAGGATGATGCCATGGAGCTTCTGAAGTTCTTCCAGAGTTTGCAATCCAAATACGGTGTGGGTGTGCCCCTCTCCGAGTTTTGAAGCTGCTCTTCAAAAGCACGATCACCCAGGTTCCGTCATACCGTTCCTCTTCTCATTGTGCACGTGTATTATATCTTGAACGTATCTTACAGTAATCATCGTCGTTATTAGCTAGAGCCCACACTTATGTAGGCCACACAGAACCCGTAGGAGCGTTTATGTCTGTTTCAAGCAATACACAACATCCAGCAACTCTTTCAAGGATGTGGGACAGAGATATGAGTATCTGTATATACAAGCGGGAGTCCAAATCAGCCCGCTTGATATCCACTCTGTGCGAACATTCTTTCAATGCACGCCATTAAGCCGTATATTTAATTGCGCGACGAGGCCGTAAGCCTTCTCGCCTTGGGTAGGCCGCACCTTCATCTTCGATACGAATCTTTCTCGGTGCATGGCGGCGTGTGTGAGCTCGCGTCTCCTTTTCCGGCTCTGAGCATGCAACTTCCGGTGGATGGGCAACTACTGTCTTCCGCGACGATGATCTGGTTATCCTATTCGTTGATTCAGACTTCGTCGTTCTCAACTTCTTCGACCGGGGTGCGGGGATAGCGTCAATGAAGTTCGAGTTCGGGGAGGTAGGAGACATCTCCGCAAGGGTACGCTTGAGGCGCGTGGGACTGCCAAAGTGTACGGCGATAGGGGACAGAGGCGGACGGGGTGGCGGGGAAGATTTCGACAATGCCGCGCTTGGAGCTATGGTAGGCTGGCGTTCGGTCCCCACGTCGGTATCATTTGCGGTCGTAAAATCTTCATGGACGCAGCTGTTGCAGTCTGCGTTCACGTTCTCCTTTCGGCTGAGGACGTCCGTGCTCTCTAACTCTCGAGTAGTATCGACTTCTGGCCCCACAAGGAGGATCTGTAACTTCGCAAGTGCATTTTTGATGGGTTCCAGTTCCAGAGGTTCATCTATACAATTCTTTGCCATTTTGTCGTCGCTTTCCCAGCCAGCTTGATCGATGGCGTTTTCGAAAAGCTTTAACCAAGTGGACGGTCTGGACACTTTCTCGCGAAGTTTATCGAGCCGCTGGCGGATGATCCGGGGGTCTTTGGTCGTATCTTTGTCAGAAACGTCTTTGCTTAAGTCCTCCTTCACGTTAGGCTGCGCCTCTTTGGTATCTGAGGTCGAGTCGCGGTAGGTAGCCCGAAAGTCCGAGGGCTTCAAGATAAAGCACAAATGATAGTAATCTCTCCAGAGTCTTGCCATATTACCGAGAAGAGTATTGAGTGGACGGCTCGCGAAGGTTAAAGTTGTCCCGAAGCTCTCGAGAAGGAAGTACTTTTTATCGCCACCGACTTGGACATTAGTGCCATCTTCAAGCGTCTCTGTATAGCTCTCGTAAAATATGTTTGATGGCAGATGATCACTTTCATGACGGTAGTACTTGATAGACCCGTATAGCAAAGACCAGAACAGGGCCTCGAAGTCGTCCAGTAATTTGTGCGGCTTCTTAGGGTCTTTGAGTAGCGCAATTGACATAGATAGCCAGGTGCCCTGCTGGGTGATTAGCATAAAGACATCTAGTAGGATCATTGAATTGACTACGTACTATGCGCGAGGGCGGCCCCTCACTTGAATCTGCGTCGACTGCGCCGGCGAGTTCCCAATCGGCCAAAACACCGGAGACCTTGCCGTCGATTATTTTCATCATGACATTATACCAACTAATATCACGATGAAGTAGAGCACAATTCTCGTGCGCAGATACTATTGCTATAAACCACAGACGCAGTTTGTCAGCTTACATTAAACCTCCTTTCATCAACACGAACCTCTGAGACAGTCACGAAAAGCAATGACGGCTTGTTTAGAGTTGACGGCCGACTGGATGGGATACGCCAAGGGCTGAAGTAGTCGGTGGTGTTGATGTTCTTTAGGTTCACTGTGGGCTACGTCCAACGTGAGCAACTTCGTCCAATCCGAACAGCGTGTGGAGTCACTCTTCCCATTCACAGTCACGTCGCCACCAGAAAGAATTTCGGGTACGAAGCAGACACCAGCCTCGGAAAGCTGATGATAGACAGTTTTCTCTGCGGTCAGATCGGCACGTACGACTCGCCAGGTATCTTTGAGGAAGATGAGCTCGGCGCGAGCGATGTGATAGGCAACGTATCCACGAGTGGCGCGACTGATAACAAGTGGATGAAGGAAGAAGGGAGCCTGGATAAGAACTTGGGCAGACTCCTTCGTAACATCGTCTTTCACTGTGACCTTGGAGATAGGGTACTCGTCGTTGAGCGTGTCTTCCGCGTGAGGTAGTATAATCTGTGAGCTTGCCGGATTTATCATGTCCTGTAGGAATTGCTTCATAGCTTCACGAAATGTCCTCTTCTCCGCGGCGGACGCAGTTGTGACACTGGAGTCGAAGCCTCGTTTAGCATCTGACATGTGGTTATAGCGCCAGAAGAACTGAGCAAGGAGGCGTGCGTTCTCTACGTAGTCGAACGAGTCGGAGACAATGGCGCCAGAGTGATCCCAGTAGAAGAACCGCGCGTAACGGCCACATACGAGTAGCTGAAAGAGGTGAGTGCGATGTTGACGAGAAAACACGAGAGCCGCGTAGTGAGCCATCTGGCCTCGGACCTTTGGCGCACCAGCGACCTTGTCTTTCTCAAAGCCGATCTTCTGGTCCATAGCAGCTCCTTGTCGTTTATCAGCCGTTGTCTGGATGCTCGCGGCAGACCAAAACGGGTTCATTTTGGAAGACTTCTCAAATTCGACGATAATGAAGTCCGAAGACCAGTCAGGTGTATGGAACTCCTCAGTCGTTGCGCCTCCTATCCCTATACCAGCGATTAAATCGAATCGTCAGTAGGTATCTCTTCAAAATCCTCATTACCATCGCTAGCGGGTCGTAACGTACCTGGCAACGAGGAGAGATTCCCGTCGCAGCGGGACGGTATAACATCTCCCATAGCCTTTCCATTAGACATCAGGCAGAATTTTACCTTCGGCGAGAGATTATGCTCTCTTACAGCCGCCTCCTACATTTAATGGCAGTAGAGTTAGAAGGGCATGTGAATCATAGCCGCTTTAGAAGTCTGCACGCACAAAATTTTCATCATCCTTTGGCTCAACATCAAATCCGTTGTGTTTATTACACGCGGGTGCGGGGAATTCAACGTCCTGTCTCATCTTTCTGAGAACAGGCTTCGACACAGGCATCAACTTCTCCAAGAACATATGCGGCTTGTACGGCCCATACCACTTTCTGAGCATTACTTCTGCCCATTGTTCCTTATCCAAGGATCCTGGGAGTGAGCTCATATCGATAGATCGTTGGTGGCCAATAGCGGCGGCTGTGAACATATTGAAATCAGTATCGAGAGCCGTGACCGTACGCCGAGACGAAGACTCCTGATAGGAAAGATCCACGGTATGTAGGTAAAGAAAATAAATATACTCACTGTAGCAATAGAGATAGAAATCAGGTGTATGTAGATGGCGATATTTCTACGATATGGCTGTACGAGTATAAGCAACGAGTTTCAACGTTTCGAGTTCGACACCCGCTCGGCATATCCCGTACCTTCCCAAAGGGGCAGGTATACTTTGATCAGACCTAAAGGGGCAGTTCCTCACGATTTGCAAGAGGAGATTGCATTTCAGCGTGTCATAGCGTGCAGTAGGCTCAATGGTGTTCGATTCACAACTACCATGCTATATACGCCGCTGTAGTCTCAGATATCCCAGAAAGCCGAGACATCCCAGCGTCGTAGTGCTCGATTTACCGTAAGTAAGTCCGAGTCGAGGTCAGAATGACAAATGATTAGGATGGTGACTTACGGATGTGACGCATCAGCGTAGAACATTCTAAGCAGAAGACCACTGCAAATGGGTTTTGGTCAGGATTAAGTGTCAGAGTCTTTGGTCATCGCCTACCACTGGCTATCCACAGCCACTTGCCAACAAATCTGCAGACCGGCGTCATGCGTGACTTAATTTATAGATATATGGTCTTGTGTTTCATATGATAGGTTAAAGTAATGTGCAAGATGTTAAGAACAAGAGATGACCATCCAAGCAACAATGCGCATGCAGCGTTATTTCAAGTTGTCTTGTAAGGTGACGGACACATGTGACACGATGTGTCTGATTGTCACGCTGAGCCTGCCGCGGCGCCGTATCGAGACGCCCGCCACTCGGCACCTCTTGAGTCTTCCTCGTCCATGTCCAAGCGGCAGTGTTGATGGGTTTGCCACTACTTAACCTCCTCGGATTTCGTCACAAGCGTCGCCGTTATGTTACCGGACCTGGATGAGCCATGAGTCGCTCGCACACCTTGTTCTACCGCCAGGCACCGAACGGCGTAGGCCATAAATGCGGAACATGGCCAGTGGCCATGGCCAACGCACGGACAGACATCAAGGCCCTCCAGGACGCGAAGCACGTTTTACTCTATACTCTGCTTGCCATTTATCTGCAGGACTGAGCTAAAATTATGGCCATGGCTATTGTATAAGAGGTTGATTGGTCTAGTGGCATCCATTCCTCGCCCTCCCTTCCAACGCTCTCAAGCTCTCCCTGTTAGTTCATTATAATCAAGACGTCAATATGCTACCCGAACTGTTCACCCGCGCTCACAGCTACTTCCTCAGGTTCGTCTCAAAGACGGCTGCAACTGCAGCCACTACCTCTACCTACGGGACCTTAGGCTTGGGTGCGCTCGATGCTCCAGTGAAACGGCTCATACTATGCGAGCCAAATTTGGAGTATACACCGGGCAGCATATCTCATATCTTGTATGGTTACCTCGTGTGTGAGAAACTATCAGGACTCAATTGCGCTACCACACTTGGTTTCCGTCCGCATGTCAAGGCAAGTCATCCAAGCTCTTCGCATCTTCATTTTGCGACTACATATTCACGACATACCCAATTGATAGGATCCTACACTTTCCTGGTACTTGTCCAGGTTCATCACAAAGACACCTGCGGCTATCCCCGCTACATCTGCATACGGGACCTTGGACGCGCTCGGACCAGTAGAACGGCTCATACTATGCGAGCCAAATTTACAGTATACACTGGGTAGTATCTCCCATATGTTACACGGCTATCTCGCGTGCGAGAAATTATCAGGACTTGGCTGTGTTATCGCTATCAGTTTCCGTCCTCACGTCAAGGCACGTCATCCAAGCTCTCTACACATAATGCTTCTCAACTAAATACTAGTGACGCACATCACACACAGAATCCTCTATTCACCTACCATATTGATATCCATTTTAACTATCTAGCTGCCCTCGCCGAACAGAACACGGACACCATTACGGAGCTCTCTTCATTCGCATACGCAGGCTTCACCCCATCAGCACACGAAGAAATTGATTCGACCGATGCCGATGTTCAAGATATTCATCTTTCTGAGCCAGTCGTTCCACGGCCTATACACAAGGTTCCCACATACCCTCCTGGCCTACAACTCCCAAACCTCGCCCGCTATCCCATCACACCCCCTCCCACAGAACCTAGCGTAGGTCGACTCTACCCATCACGCGGTTTCCGTCTTCAGTGGCCAGCGGATGCGAGTGTGCCCTGCCCGGTCGAAGTCACCTCCAACGAACCTGCACCTCGTATACTCGAACACAATGGCGCCCGATTCAAAGTGACGGGCGAGCTAGGAAGTGGCAGCTTTGGACGCGTTATGCGAGCCTTCGTGCTTGGTCCTGGAGAAGAGGAGCTGGTAGAGGTGGCTATCAAGGTGATGAACAAGGACTATCTGTATCGGCATGCCGAAGGCAGGGACTTGGTGTTGAAGGAGAAGGAGGCGATGGAGAGGATCATGCAAGCAAGCTCCTGTGAGTCGGTGGGGCTGGTGGGGTTGGTAAAGGCGTGGTGTGACGAGGAGAACATATATTTTGTCATGGTGAGTGTTCTTTCGTTGGGTTTCATATTTCCGGGAAGTCCTCACAAGTATATAACTGACGACATTATGGGATGGTCACAGCCACTTTATCATGGAGACATCTACACGCTTCTCGAGCAACGAAACTTGGCACACCCGTCATATGCGATGAGATACATCGCTGCCCAACTCGTACGTCGTTCACATATACCATATATTCTTTGTCTCGCTAACTCGCTGTCCTATCTTGTTGAACTCAGATCCAAGCCATCGCGAATGCCCATTCTCTCGGCATCATGCACCGCGACATTAAGCCCCCCAACATCCTCATCTCCAAAAACGGCCACCTCGTTCTTGCAGACTTTGGCTTAGCATACGTCGCACCTCCCGGAGTCGATCTCGCCGGGCTGGGGTTCGGGGTGGACTCGCTCTGCGGAACGGAGGTGTACGAGGCACCTGAGATGATCTTGATGCATATCGTCTCCGACTACGAGCACTTAACGCACGAACTTGTACCTTTACCTGAGAGCGAGAGGTTAAGGTATACGTGTGCGGTGGACGTCTGGGCGATGGGATTGGTAATCTACGAGATCGTTGTCGGCTCGCTTGACCCGTGGTTCCATTCGTCGTCCAGAGAAGAGACGAGGAACAGGATATTAGCAGGCTCTCATAAGGCGTTTGACTGGCAGGCAGTCGAGTCATTTGATCCGCTCTTGGCTGACCTGCTGAGACGTGTAAGTGGGCGCGGGCTACTTATATCTTCCATCGCATTGTGATCTGATTCCAAACGTTTCCTCTGCTGTAGATGCTCGACTATTCACCTCGGCGACGTATCACTGCCGATGAGGCGATACTCCATCCCTACTTTCAAGGCATTCATTGGGACATACTGGCCGAACGTACGTCCTCCATACCTTTTCTTGATTACAATATCTTCCCCATCTGTCTTTGTCTTATGAATGATACTGACAAACTCTGTAAACACAGAAGAATCACAAGGGCCCATCTACCCAGTCCCACCCCCACCGCCTTGCACCACATCCTCACATGAATACGAGAATTCATTCTCGGCCTCAGACTTTGTAGTGTCCGAGGAGGAAGATCGTAACGTTCGTTGGCAGCGCAGTATGGACAGGAGAGAGCCACAGGCACACGAGTTTGCGTGCTCACTTGGGCGGTTGTACGACGTGCTTGGCATTCCGCGTGAGCCTTGACGAAGATTGTTTTATGACAGCAGGAGATGAGTCGGGTTCGTTGTGCGATTTGTTTATAATTCATCATTGGGACTTTACGTTATGGTCATTGGGACGTGGATCAGCTGTATCGTTTCTTGTATACTATTTCTTGTAGATTAATTGTTACCGGGCTTATTGGGCTTGTGCAATGGAGTTCTGATCATTTGTTTTGGTCATAGCTCGATCGCGACCGAACGTGTCTCAGCGAGTTGTACAACATTACATTTCAACAAGGTCCGGGAATACCGCATGACATGATAAACGCAGAGGAATACAGTGATATACAGAATGGTTCTTAGTAATCCGCAGAAATTTTGATCATGAGAGACCAGCAGCCTTTCTAAGGGCAGCGAAGTTAGGTGTGCCCAGTCCGGTGACAGGATCCCATCCCTTCACAGCGGGGAAACCGTTCGTATTGCATCCTGGATTGGAGCCTACGTTGTAGTAATTAGTGCACCTCTTCCGACCCAAATTTGTCGAATCGACTCACCAGTGGTGATATCGTTGAATGCCCCCGGGTTAGCGTACAAGAACGGGTTCAAGAATCCGAGCGGGCTCTTTCCAGCAGAGATCAACTCATCATTGATCAGCGCGACGATACCTGCAAAGATGGGACTCGAGCAACTCGTGCCATCGACAAGCTCAGTGCGTCCGTTGACGACGATCTCGAGGTTCGTCCCGATGGCAGCGACATCGGGAATGGCACGCCCAGACCGGTTGAACTTGCCAGAGTCGGTGTTGCCGAGAGTGGTGAGGAAGCTTGATACGGCGGAAGCTTGGTAGGAGGGGATGCCGAAGAAGTTGGAGAAACCGCCAGAGGAGAAGGACGCGGATGTCTCGCTGGTAGAACCGGAGAGTTGAGTCGCACCAACGTTGGTGATGCTAGTTAAAGACGTTAATTAGATGAGAATAGGTATTGAGTGCTTTGAGATACATACAATGGGCAGTTGTTAGGGAATGTTGGGATGAACGTCGTGCAGCGCTCGCCAGACGAACCACCACCGACACCACCATCTCCTGAAGCAAAGAGGATAGACACACCACGAGTACCGAGTTGTGCATAAGCATTACACAAGGTGCTAAATGTCATATTAGAAAAGGTGGGGCGGTGACAGAGTTAAAGGAGACATACTTTGTCAACGATTTCGAGACATCTGGCTCGTCATCACCATAACTGGTAGTGAGCACCTGAGGTGGGCTGCTCTCGTTGTTCAAGAAGTTGATGATGTCCAAGAAACCTTCGAGGTCTCCGTCCTGGAAGTTCTCACCAACGGAGATGAAAGTCGTTGGAACGCCGGAGGCGATGCCGATGGTATACTGGATGTCAAGATTCTGAGAGGCATCGTGAGATAAACTAATAACCACAATAATCCAAGGGGGACTTACGGCTTCAACGCCGGCTTCGTTGTTGCCCTGAGGGTTACGACCGCCATCAAGAGTCTGCAGGGTAAAGGCAGTGGACGAAGGCAGGTCAGGGCGGAACTGCTTCAAGAAAGTCTAAACATCATAACCGTTGTTTGTCAGAATGGTATCCATACGCAACGAATCTGCCCGCACCGTCAAATCCTTCTGCTGAGCGAATTGCTCAATGAAACCGCTGACGGCCAGCTGGTTTTTTGATGACTTGGCAAGGGTGGTGGGGACACCGTACAAAGTCTGGACGCATCCAGGAGTAATGCCAGAAGAGCTGCAGGTGGCATCCGCTGCTCTACGGGCGTCGTTGTTGGCGGACACAGAGTGCACGATTGGTTTACGTCCCTTGGGGCTTGGGAAGCTATAGGCAACGTCTTTAATCTAATTCTGTATATTTTTGACTTCCTACTTACCTGACTGTCGGGTGAATGACGTCGATGTGACCCTTCAAGCTGTCTGGGATAGAGTAGCTGAGAGTGCGAACGGTCTGCTTGTTGGTGGTAGGATGAGTGAAGACGGAGAAGTCGGCGTCGAGCATCTCGTTTGCTTTCGAGACGGGGAGCTGGATGCTCAGCCAGTCACCAGCGTCGGTGAGCGGGGTCGCAGTGACACCGTTCTCCTTCAACCACTCGTTAACCTTCTCAACGGTCTCAGTAGCAGGGGCAACAAATGCTGCAGCCTATGAATTTTATCGTTCAGCAATTATCAAGTAAAAGAGAAGACTGGACATTTTCGTACCTCCTCCTTCGTGAGGTGCGCACCATAGAGGTTGCTGCTCGGGTCGCTAACATCGTACAAAGCGTTAATAAGCCCCTCGGGGTCCTTCGGTGCGAGAGCAATCCTGAGCTTGATGGTAGAGTTCGCAGACACCGGAGCAGTGCGGACAAAACCTCTCGGCGTGCTGACAACAGCAGCTTCGTGCACCGTTAAGCTGCGAGTATGAGGCTTCGACAGCGCGAGGGTGAAGAAAGCAGATAAGACTAGGAGCCTGGAGACCATCTTGTCTACGCGAGAGAGGTCTTGTCCCGGAGAGAGATGGGTACAAGGTAGTGAGCCTTCGTTCTTGACGACATGGGACCCTCTCTATTATATACTCCGCATGGGTAATATCGGCGCAATCGGGCGCGAGGACGAATGATGTAGGCAGAAAGAAATATGGCATGGATACTCGAGAGCGAGATAACGGCGCATGGTCATGCTCGTAGATCACATGCACCATGTATCCGTATGTAGTTCAAGGAAGTCTTCAAGCTGACCTATAAATGTGGCGCCAATCACGAAAGAAGACCGAAATGTACCTATGCACATCGCTCGAAGCGGTCACAATCGGTGTCGTTTTCTCATGAAAGGACGGGCGAGAAGGCTTCCGGAGTATCAGTGGAAGTTTGTTAGCCACTTATCGTGAGCTTGACCGCATGTTCGAGAACCAGTCGTCCTACAGTTGTCGACATGCGAGTGAACCAAAGACCCAGCGAGAACCTACGACGACGTGGGCCACAAGGACGGTATGTTAGCGATCATGTGGCGTTGTGTGCAGAAGGCATATACCGACTGACATCGCTGTTGTATTTTGCTCCCGTCTGGACATCATCGTATCAGCCTGTGAACAAAAGGACTATGCCTGGAAGATCCGTGCTTAGAAACGCAGTGTACCGCCTACTGATACATATGGCTCGCGAGCTGCGACGCTCATAGTATCAGAGTATCGCCCTGTAGAAAGGTATATGAGCAGATCAAGAAGATGGGAAATAAGAAGAGACGTACCCACGGAAACGCATGTCGAGCGGAAGTTATTGGCAACGCTGGGCCCGGACGAGCCCGTCGTGGCTACATAACATCTATGGCGAATATGTGACACAGACCTTGTGCACATTTTCTCCGGCTCACGAGACATAAATCGTCAAAGCATCTATACGAGGTCGACGAAGACGTGTACTTACTAGTATGTAGGAGAAAGAAAGGTCGGGCGCCATGAGCCGATAAGCGGCAGGGCTGGGTCGGCAGGTGTGGGAATATTATCAAACATCACCAAACAACGACCGTCACAAGTTCGGTTGCGGTGAAACTCAACCTTCATCTAAACTTCCGTGTTGTTCATCCTAACACCTCTACTTTACCTTCTTACATTTAATTCTATACCCCTTAGGACATACCAACATGCGCCGCTCTAATGTTCTGCTTCTGGCTTTCCTTATGGTGCCGGCCACCGTCTCTGCTTGCGAAGGTGACTGTATTGTGGGCATCACCAATGCGTTCTTGGGCAACTACAGCGCACCTGTCGAGCGGGTAATGATGACAGTTGTACGTACTTCTTTTGATCTTCCCCCACTCCCTCCATTAACCCGCCCCAGGCCAGCCAAATATCTAAGTTTGTCCCCGACACCCCAACGCCAGAATCCGCCATGCATTTCCTCGAGCCCATCACAAACGCCTACGCAGACCACGCCTACGACGGTATGGAAGTTGCCATCTTCCCCAGCTACTTCCACGGCAAATGTCTCGACGACGACGGCGTCGAGCCCGATGGCTGTCCCAACCCCGACTGCCCCCTCGTCTGCGGCACGCCCGGTTCTCTGGTGCACTTCTACGGCAAACTGCGATACATCGCGTTCAACCAGACAAGACATCTGCTCAAGGAACTGTCGACGCCGGACTCGGACTCGTACAAGCAAGTCGAGCGTGAAGTGGTTCGTCGCGCCGGTGGGAAGTCGAAGACTCGTCGTTCAAGTGGCGGTCTCAGTACGGTGCCAGTCCCGACAAAGCGCGAGGAAGACGCGAAGGAGAAGCTGAAAGAGGCTATGGCGAACGTTCCTATCTGGCTTGAACAGATCTGCGGGGGCTCTGGCTCTGGTGACATCAACGGCTTATCGCAATGCAACTGGGAGCAAGAAATGAAGGAGTATATTCTGACATTCCCTTGAAGACGATCAAGACGATTAATCCCCAAAAGGCGTCTGACGACGTTGGTCTTGGCTCTGGGTTTCCTGTTGTATGGCTCAAACATTACTATGTCGGCTCCGTGGTCTTCGTATCCTGTTGTTCTCACAAATTATGTTGTTTTACTACCTCACATCTTCAATTGACGAGTTTCGCGTGTTACACGAAGTTGGTGTGGAGGCGCATTGAGCGCAATCTGTGAGCTGAGATCGTGAAATAGATATGATACACTGCGAGTATAACTACCAGGACCTCGGAAGACAAAGCCTGTTAGTTATATGCGCGACAAAGTCGAGATGGAAAGGCATATGTGAGGGTTAAAAGTACAGATGTAGATGCAATGAATGATAGTGATGTTTTGCGGTGTGAGGGTAGATGAATGGATGCATAGATGAGAGAGGAAACGAAGGCAGTCAAACCAAATGTTAGGGAACGTGGTTCGTTACTTTTGTCATTGGGGTCGTAAATTTGAAGGGAAAATGGTGAATGTGAGAAGGGTCCGGAAGTGTGTGAGCGATGGTGAAGAACTGAGAGAGGAGATCCAGAGAACGTTACGAGGGGAGGAACACATGCACAAACACAAAGGTACAGAAGGCGGCATAAGGACAGAGAAGATCGAGATCCTCTCATTTGCGTCCACGATGCCCATGGAACCGCACCACATGCGAGAGAGGAGACGAAGCTGGACGTCGGCCATTGCGGGCGCTGCTTTGTGATCGGTGACGCGTCGAGGAGCGATCCCGATGTCGGAGGATGAGTGTTGCCACCAGTTGAGAGAGCGTAAGAACGTCTGCGGCCTGCGAATTCGAAGTTCGCGCAACAGGCGGAGATGCTGAACCCTTCGCCAGTGCTGTCGCCGGAGTGTCCACATCCATCGCGTGAATTTCGGTGAGAGCCAGCGAAATGGGTTCTGTTTGGAAGATATGGTCTATGCGTTCACGCCGCAGGCTGTAAGCGTCCGTGTCTTCCATCTTGGGAGAGAAAGGTGAAGGCGAGAATCCCTGATCCACGAGGGCCTTCCACAGTCGTTCTACCAGAATTTGGTCTTGTATGCGCAACATGGACTTCGAGCAAGAATCATGGTCGTCATCGCTGTCGTAGCCGTCCAAGACGCGTGAAAGCGCGTTCGAAGCCGCGAGTTGTGAGTCGCGGAGGTGAACCAGGATGCTTCGGTGCAGCGTGGCAGTGAACTGTACGTCCGCGATGTTCTTCTTCGAGCTTCTGGTTCGCTTTGTTCGCTTCGAGCCTTTGGAGGACGAGGGTGAAGACAAGGAAGGCACCTTGACTCTCCGTACCGCCATCTTCCGCTTTCGAGGAGCGGGCTGCGCTGGAGCATGACCATCAACGGCGGTGGCGTCTGCGGCCATACTGAACGGATCTTCGGGAGGGTAGCCACATACATTCCGGTGTACGAAGGATGAGGATACATGCTGGGAGGCTCCGAGGCCCGACCGCCATATGTCGTAGTCATCCAGGATAGACGGAGGCGATTGGACGACAAGCCAGTTGTCAAAGCCTTCACCAGT
>JAXQGX010000347.1:0-15196 GCA_037040455.1 Irpex sp. P115-07
AGACTATTTTCGAAGTGCAGAAGTGCCTGCCCTAAACATCACGTGCACCGTGACCGTGTTTTATGAGACGCGCTTTGGCCCTTGGTCGCTGTGATGGACGACGTGTAGCTCAGTATTCTTGTTCTTGAACCACGATGAGACAACAAACCTTGAAATCCATGTTTGCGTCCGCCGCGTCCAGGTCGTCGACGCCGCCGCCAACTGAGTCGTTGGCGTCCTCGCCGCCGCCGTCGTCTCCTATTTCACGGATCCCGTCCTCACCTCCTCTCACGAATATTGCCGATAGCACAGCACCGTCAACTCCGCTTCCTGGAGATGATGAAGACGATGAAGACGAGCTTTCTGTAAGTGGATATCTTTGTGATGTTCCATCAAACTCTGTCTGACGACTGTACTGTTACTCGTAGGCGGAAGACCGAGAAAAATGGGCCAAATTAGAGCCTTTCCTCGAGAAAGTGACCATTTATGCACGCGTGTTACGAGAACAGATGGAAAAGGCGAAAGCGACGTACATCCCACCTCCACCATCCGCCAAGCCCAAGTCGTCGCGTGCATCACCACGAAAGTCGCAGAGGAAGAGACCCCTAGACGACTCTGCTCCCGCTGTAGGCCGTGCTTCGAAACGCACCAAGACATCTGACGCCGTAACTGATGATGATGAGGAGGAGGCTTCGACGGGTAATGTGAAGGACGAGGCTGTAGACGACCAAGCGTTCAAGCAGCCTACGCTGGTGACTGGTGCCAAGTTAAAGGACTATCAGTTAGAGGGCGTTGCGTGGATGGCAGGGCTTTATACGAACGGGATATCTGGTATCTTAGGTATGTGCTTCGCAATCCATTGTCTGAAACTTGTGCTGATATCTGGAAAGCTGACGAGATGGGTCTCGGAAAGGTCAGTTTGTCAGAGCAGGTCACCTACCGTCAAGCTAATTATCGGTAGACTTTGCAAACCATTGCATTCCACGCGTACCTGAGAGAACGTTCTCCAGCGCCCTTTCTCGTTGTTTGCCCACTCAGTGTGCTCAACAACTGGGCCGACGAGTTCAAGAAGTTTGCCCCTGAGGCGAGTCTCGCTCCGTTTCGACGCATTCCCGTCAAGACTCACGTAGAAACTAGATACCCGTTTGCATATACCACGGCTCGCGGGAAGAACGTGCCGAACTCCGTCGCACACAAATGGTCGTCCCCCAAGCTGACCGCGCAAAGTACTGGAAAGGCGTCGACGCTCCTCCACCCGTACCCACGTCTACCAAGAAGAAGTCGGCCTCGAAGTCCAAGTCTAAGTCTACCACCTCGAAGGGTCGCGGCCGGCCAAAGATCGACAAGTCAGACGAACAGAAGGACGACGCACCACCTGCGGATGACCTCCCTCCACACCAACGGACTACATTCCCAGTAGTAGTTACTACGTATGAGATGATTATACGGGACGTCGTAGAGTTGGGGATGTACAAGTGGGGGTTTATAGTTGTCGATGAGGGGCATAGGTTGAAGAATATGGAGTGTCGGTTGATAAGGGAGCTGAAGAGTTTGGATGCGGGCTCGAGAATGGTGCTTACCGGGACACCATTACATGTGAGATTGTTTGTTGTCGCTAAGTGTGGAGAGGACGAAGCTGACGTGCGCGCAGAATAACTTGGCGGAGCTGTGGTCTCTGTTGAACTTTGTATTACCAGGACTCTTCACGGATCTAGATACTTTCCAAGAATGGTACGTGCCTCTCTCTGCAACCATCCTTTCGTATGGTCTGTATATTAACACTGTTGAATCTGACAGGTTCACACTACCAACGACTTCTTTTAGCGCATCTAGTTCCTCCCCACGACAGACGAAACTCATCAGTACACTCCACACCATCCTCCGACCCTTCCTGCTAAGACGCCTCAAAGCAGACGTTGAGACCAACCTCCCTCCCAAGAAGGAATACGTACTATACGCCCCGCTCACGGTAAAGCAACGAGAAGTATACGACGCCATCCTGAACGGACACCTTCGAGCGATACTCTTGAAAGGATCCAACACGTCAGATGTCATCTCCAAGCCCGAGAAGGGCAAAAAGAACACCAGTGTGGCTCACGAGGGTATGAAGAGACGGAGTCATGGCCAGCGGAAGGGGACGAGGAAGAAGTACGGGATTATTGATGGGGACGATGATGAGTATTTTGAGAAGCTGGAGAGCGGGGAGTTGGAGGCGCAGGAGGAGAGGGATCGGGATTCGCATAAGGGGAAGAGCGCAGAGGACTTGGGGAGGGAGTGGCAGATGAAGGCTCAACGTAAGCATCATTCGCCTATTTATTCTGCATCGCTGTAGGTATAGGCGAATGGCTGACAAACATTCGCTTATAGTGAAGAAGATTAATAACCTGAAGCTTCAGAACACCGTCATGCAGCTCCGGAAAGTCTGCTCTCATCCTTTCTTGTTCGACTGGCCGACGGACCCGAAGACGTTGGAGCCGATATTGAACGCGGAGCTTGTCAGTGCGAGTGGGAAGATGATGTTGCTTGATCAGCTTTTGCAGGAGCTGTTTAGGAGAGGGCATAAGGTGCTTTTGTTCAGCCAGTTCACGACGATGTTGGATATCATTCATGTGAGTGTCTCTACTCACCATACGTACATCGACTCATTCGAGATTCATGCAGGATTGGGCTCAAGAACTCAAGGGCTGGGAGATCTGTCGCATAGATGGGTCGACTAAGATGGAGACGCGTCGGGAAGAGGTATCGCGATTCCAGAATGGGGGAGACGACGCCGATGCGCCTCGTCTCTTTCTTCTCAGTACCAGAGCCGGTGGTCTTGGACTCAACCTCGTCGCGGCTGATACAGTCATATTTTACGATCAGGATTGGGTTCGTCCAATTCTTCTCAGCCGTTGTAGTCGCTGACATCTCGCTCATAGAACCCGCAAATGGACTTGCAAGCCCAAGACCGTGCACACCGTATAGGCCAGACCAAGCCCGTGCTCATTTTCCGCCTAGTCACAGCTCACACGATCGAGACCAAGATCATGCAGCGGGCTTCAGAGAAACGAAAGCTTGAGGCTCTAGTTATCGCCAAGGGGAAATTCCGTGCTCCTGCACAAGCCGCATCTGCGACTGCCCCTACGAAGACGAAAGCAGAAACTCTGGCGGAGATGGCTGCAGAACTTCTGAGGCTGGAGTCGGAGCAGATCAAGATTGTGCTGGAAGGACAGAGCGTGATTGGGGATACGGAGATGGAGGCGCTGTTGGACAGGAGGCCGGAGGTGTTTAGTGGGCGTGGGAAGGGGTGGACATCGAAGGAGGTGGTGGGAGAGAAGGTCAAGGAGGAGGAGGAAAGGACTGCGTTTGCGGTGTATGATGCTCCTGTGGATGAGGGGAGCAACGCGTTGGCGGGGATGATGGGAGAGGCTGAGCCGGATTTGGATTGATTCACAGGGCGAACTTACTACACAGATTGGATTGAGGTACATCTCTATAATTTGGGCTATTTCTTTAGATGATCTTGCATTACTATACTCTTGTATATTCGCATTCGTAGACACTTCTACTCACTGGCATTTGTACCGTCTCACGAACTTGAGATCTACGGGGAGGGCATCATGTGACTGGCCTCGGACGGTCGGATATTTGGCCGGTGGGACGATAAGGTCTTGCGAGCCCACACCCGAGCCACGAGGCTACGTTAAGCTTGAACCACAACCACCACAACCCTTGCAATTCGAGTGCAAGATGGTGACCAGGCTTCAGAACTTGACGAAGCTCCCTCAACTCTTGACCATGCCTCCTGAGATCCTCATACACATCCTCGGCTATCTCGAGTGGTTTCAATTGGTTTCTGTGCAAAGGGTAAGTATACACGCTCCTTGCTAAAGAAACTTTTATTTCTCACAACAACAATCATAGGTATCTCGTACCTTCAGAGACCTCGTCCGTAACTCAATCGAGCTGCGCTACATGATCGAGCTGGGTGCAGATGCGCTCGTGCACAACGACCCGCAAGACGACTCAACACCGCTGACGATCCAAGATCGTCTAAATCTGTTATTGGACCGAAGACGCCGCTGGAGGATGCTCGATTGGACGAACCAAATGACGATCCCTCTCCCTGGGTCGTGTCAGGCGTACGAGCTGGTTGGTGGTGTGTTCGCAAAGTCGATGAGGGGCGGGTTTGAGGATATGTGGCCCCCCGCTTCAAGGCACTTTATAGCGGCGAAGCTGCCTACTAGGGACAATCAACACGTCGATACAGGAGAGGCGAGTGAAGCGAAGGAACATGTGAAGGAGGATTTAGGCATATGGACGAGGGACTTCGCGATTGATCCTACCCAGGATCTGCTGGCTTTATTGGAGGTGGACCTCAGGTGAGTTGCGCGTTGTTGATAGTGATAACAACACCGTTGATAGAGACCTGTTGGGCGAACGACGCCCAGTGGATACATCAAGGTCCACATCCGTACTCTCAGTTCTCAAGGGATTCACCCTCTGGCCACTCAGTCTCCCCTCATCGCTGAGCCTCCACCACACATTCCTGAGATCCAAATCAGCAACTGTTTCCTACAAATTGTGGGAGATATTGTTGCTATGTTCTACTGGCAAAGCGGCCATCACCTACGGATTTGGAACTGGCACACGGGTGTCATGATGACAGTACGTCGTTTTATGGTTGCCCTTGTCCATACGCTGAACCATTCCCCGATAGAGCCAAAGTGAAGCAGATCTCCCGTTGGGCTGCTGGGATGTGACATTCCTCAGTTCACGCGCATACATGATAGTGTGTACTGGCCAACCTGGCTCGCTAGATTTATATACTGTCAACGAGGTCTCTGCCTCGGACGGTGCCATTCAGGCTCCCACTCACGTTATACGGCTTCGTCTTCCGGAACTTCAGGCGCATCGTCACCTTCGTACAATCACCACCCACTCGTCGCCGTACCTTGCACACCCAGAAGCTCTTCGTAGCCCCTTCGTCCAGCCGCAGGATCTCCGTATCCACCTCGTTCAACTGTTATACGGCGACCTTCTTCCAGGATACGCGCTGTACATCAAGAACGAATATCTCCTCGACCTGATGGACCAAGTACATGAACAGAGGGGAGTTTATCGTGACCTAGAGACACCCTCGCTTCTAGCGCACCTCTCTACCTCGGGCGCACCCGAGTTGTGTCTGATGGGCCGTGTCGCATGTAGGTACCTGTCTTGGAAGGTCTGGGGACCTGGCAGCACACGGTTCCTCCAGCAAGATCTTCGGTTCCAGTGGCTCAGGTACGTGCATAGCACCTTCCGGCCCTTTCATCTATACTAACACCCTTACCCCTAGGTATGTCAACGGCTATCGCGTAGTCATGCCGCCCTCGGCGTCGGGTGTGCATAGCATACAAGAGGTCCAGCGGCACACCGAGCTCTGCGTCTATGACTTCAACGTTCACCCAAAGCGGATCGATGATCCCTGCAATACTCTCACGCATATGGTGGACCGCCAGGAGGATGGAGAATGTGGACGGGAGTGGACGTATGAACTTAAGACTGAGGAGACGGAGATACAGAACGACGATCTATTCCTTCGGCCTGTGAAGAGCTCGTTGGCCTACTCTGTAGCGAGGTTGACTGGTGTGTCGGGGTATACGGGGTTCATGATTGACGAGCAGAGGCTCGTAGGTATGAAGGTATGTTCCGGTGCACTCTGCCGCTACTGTTGATTGTTGACTCAGATTATTTGTCTAGGAGAATATGTCGCTTGGACTGGCTGCATGTGATGTTGATGTGTTTACTCTCTGAACTGAGTCGTTGAGTTCCGTCATTTGTATTTTTGGTGAGCACACATTCCCGCGCAACTCTTGATGACAAGCTCTGAGGGTTCTTTTGTAGATATCGTAGTTTGCTATCGAATAATCAGGAAGTCCCATCTCAACGTCCCGCATTTGGCACATCCGCATCAGTAGCTCTGTGAGTTATCGGTCGCGCTAATCGTGCCTTCTATTTCACACGGTGGATGGTTCATAAACCCGCAAGCCATGCTATTGTCCACCCGTTCTCCATACACTACCACTATCATGATGTCCGCCAACTCGGCTGCCTCTCTTTCTCAGTGTACCGATGGAAACCTTAGACAGCCTGAGGGTCAACTGGAGTTGCGCCAGGACCCAGATCTGTGGTTCAGCGACGGCAATATCGTTATCGCCGTGAAGGATAAGGGCAATGTCACTCGGGGTGTCATCAATCTATCCTGTCGAAGCACTCCAGCGTGTTCGAAGGGATGTTTGCCCTTAAAGCTCCCCCAGATTCGGAAAGATACGAAGACATTCCTCTGGTCTTCCTTCCAGATTCTTACGCAGACATGAGAGAGCTGTTACAGATGCTGTATGATCCCGCTAAGTACGCCTATCTGATGTTCTCTGTCTCTTGAAGACTCTCAGCTATCCTACACTTAGAAACTTTCCCAAAATTGCCACGGCGATGGTACCCCTAGGCTGGCAGCCTATCCAGGGAGCCCTTCGTCTATCAGCAAAGTATGAGTTCAGTGATCTGCATGCTCGTCTAGTAGAGGTCCTGGAATCGTACTGGCCCCCTACATTGTGGGAATGGGAGAACATATGCGTAATGTTTCGACAGCGATACGTTGCTGAACCTTGCCCAACTCCAGGTGCGTAGAGCTATCAAATCGTGCAAGCTCACGATGTTCATATCTTGGATATCTAGTGTCCATCATACTCATCGCAGAAGAGAGCCGCGTACCCAGCGTTCTGCCCAGCCTATATTACCATGTTCACAAGATGTGGTACATCAGTGGTCCATCGAAGGGCTCGTATATGGCAAACAACTGGGGGGCAGAACACCTAGTAAACAGCCTGAAAGGGCTGGAAACCTCCCACTTGCTAAGACTCGTGGGAGGCAGGGAGTGTCTGCGAGTCGTCGTTACAGAACTTATGGTCAAAGAGCTCCCTGAAAACCTGGGTCTTTGCGATTGTGGCAGCTTGGTCTGCAGCTCTGCGCTTCACCAGTGGTGGCAAGTACAAATTTCCCCTGTTTGTAAAGGCAGCAGTTATCATTCGGTATATATTGACCCGCTTGGGACTCTGGTGGATATGGACCGTCGTCTGGGCAAGCCTCCGCTCGAGGATTCCCTGAAGCCCACAAACTCGAATTGCAGAACCAAGCTGCAAAACAAACTATATGCATGTCGAACATATCTTTGGGACGAGATGCCGTACTTCTTTAATCTGAAGTCTCGAGAGGAAGGGGTAGTTTATGGATGGAAAAGATACCTGTGAGTTCCCTATCTGTCTGCTCTTCGCTAGCGTTATACCTAACTACCTGTATAGGGATGAAATGGGAATGTGAACAAGGCCGTGTCTGGGAAAGGCACACACACCTTTCGGAGGAGTGCAGTACCCAGCTCCGGGGTGGGGTTTCGGGTGGTGGACTTCTCGCTTCCGGTGGTGGACTTCTCGCTTCCGGTGGTGGTGGTCCGGGGATTCTTCAGTTCAGAAAGTTTTGCTGTGTAAGTTCAGCGGACTTGCATCGTATCAATCATTTGTGGCTTATGTGCATTGTTCGTCTAAGTCGTGACATAGCCTATTATCGTTGTCTCATTACTGTACAGCATCGTTCAAGAATAAGATTCAACCCGAGCTACACACTGTCCAAGCCTGAGCTCTGAGGGCACGACAGCCTGAGCCGCGCTAGCGCTAGGGTACATGTTAGTCTGACGACCATAGTCAGCCTGAGCTTGGCCTGAGCGGCCACTATCCCCTCTACTGACTCTCACCGTTATTACCGTGCCTGATACTCTCGATATTCAAATCTGAACAACGAAAATTATCCGTCTCAACCTTCCAACAGCCACAGACCAGGTTCGGCCAGCACTGAACGACAACAAGACCCAGATTTGTGGCTGAGCGATGGAAACATTGTTCTTACTGCAAAGGACGACGACGGAAGACTCTGGGGTTTCAGGTGCCACAAGTCACTGCTTTCTAAATACTCCACGGTATTCGCAGACATGCTGAATCTTAACCAACCGGTCGATGCTGAGATGTATGAAGGCTTGCCGCTCGCTGCTCTCCCGGATTCGTATGCTGATGTGAGAGCCTTACTGCAGATGCTGTTCGATCCCGTTAAGTATGCCAATACGCAGGTTATATCGAACACCTTACGACACTGAACCCACTTTTTTCGTCCAGCTTCCTTCCAAAACCATCTAAAACACCTCAGCTATGCTATCAAAGCGAACTAACAGCGGTCAGTGGCCCTCTCCGGTTGTCACACAAGTACGAAATTGTGCCCCTGCATACAAATTTGGTGAAGGTACTACTAGAGGCGCAGTGGCTGGTGACTTTAGAGGGGTGGACCACGGTAGCAGAACATATGGGGCCATTATACCTCCTGAGCCGACTACAATTCGTTGATGAACCTTTGGCCAACCCTGGTCAGTTGCCCACTGTATTATATTGTGCGTAGTCTAACCACTTTACACTCCAGCATCTGTGATTCTACTCGCTGAAGAAGCTGGAGTACCGTCTGTTCTTCCTGCATCCTGGTACAACTTACATATAGTTTCCGGGCACAACAACAACCTCATCTTGAGCTCCGCTACGGTGCGCAAGTTCAAGGCGACAGAGAGACTCGGAGACCATTATCTTGAGAATCTTCCTTCGGGCCATCATCTGCGTTTGAACAAAGGCAGTCGATATCTCCGTAGTGCTGCCTTGCAAATGTTGACGGATGGACTTCCTGCGAAATTTTCATGCTCACAAACAGAATGCAAGGAAGACACGAACAAGTGGCTGAGAGAGCAGTTCGATGCGTATTCCGCGTCTGAAAGGCTGTCATACGACCCTCTTCATGTCTTCCGGGAACTCTGCAAGTCTGTAGCAGACCTTCCTTCGTATGAAGATTCAGAAGAACTCGGATATCGCATATGTTGGCATTGCCGATCCAAGTTGATAGACTCGACATAGGCGTGGCGACGTTACCTATGGGACCAAATACCTTATTTCTTCGGCCTTGAGGTCATGGTAGAAGGAAAATATTACGGTTATGCGCAGTATATGTAAGTCTACTTGTCATGAACATGAAAAGAGCACGACTGACGATGATAAATACGGGGATGAGATCTCTCTCTAGTATAATGTAGATGCGGTGACGAAGTCAAGATCTATATCACCTCGCATTCTCCAATATGCGGAGCAATCACTATAATAGCGCATATTTTGACGAAGGCCTAGGTCAGGAATTCCACTCCTTTAAATAACTTTTTAGTCATTGGGACGTTAATGCTACTTGACGGACGAACGCCTCTTCCCACATAATCCCTCGAGCATCTGAGCCAATTCATCGCTCCACAGCATATAACCCCCTTTCGCTCGATAGTCAATGCCAGATACGTCTGCGGAATGTCTTGAATTCCGGGCGTCGACTTAGCTTCGCCTAGTAATGTGCCAGTTATATTAGATCACTACTGTTCTCAGCGGAACCTCACGCTACGCGCAGGCTTAAGTTCTATCTGAATTTACCAACCAATCAGAGAGAACGCCTACCATTACTTCCTCATCCTTATGGTATAACTCTGGTATTTTCTCTCACCTCAATATTTGCGTGGATTTTTGCTACTTCCTGATGTCTATAAGCACATGTAAGTAATACGGTGTTCCGATTTAGCTCACACAATTCGTTTGTCGATCGTAATACCTGTTTAGATGATGTCAGTGCGCATTAGCATTGATTTCGGCCCTTATTGACGATACGAAACAGGAGATATGCCAAAGACGAGGCGAGTACGGGAGCGGCAGCGCGGCCAGTGGTTGTTACGGTACAACTGCCTTTTCTAGAAATGATTTAGCGCTAGAAAAAGTTTCTTCGCAGGACAGGCCATTTAGATGTGAAGGTTCATCTCACAAATATTATTCCACATTCCGCGGAGTTTTACGTCGTCTATCACAGCGTCGAAGGTACTGACATCTGAGCAAAACCGAGGGTGCGCAACTGAGTAACTGCACGTGAAGCTGTGCACGTGAATGTTTAGGGCAGCCCTTCTGTGTCTCGGGGCACACTTTCGAAATTCGGTCAACTAGTCTAACGACGACGATCCTCCTCCGCTTACCAAATACTGCAGCTCTTTTACCCAATCCTGACCCTTCTTGATATGTCGAATACTTCTCCAACGTCCCAAATCATTGGACAGAAAAGGCCCAGAACCGACAGCGAGTTGCGTGAAGATCCCGAACTATGGCTGAGTGACGGCAATGTTGTTCTTACCGCGAACGACGATGAGGGAACGATATGGGGCTTCAAATGTCACAAGTCAGTCCTCTCCAAGCATTCGACGGTGTTCGAAGGCATGTTTCCGCTGAGACAACCGGAGAATGCGGAGATGCACGACGGCCTGCCACTGGTCGCTCTCTCAGACCGGTACACCGATCTAAAAGGCTTGTTACGGATGCTCTACGACCCGATCAAGTATGTTCTTACACACGCTCCGCCGTTTCACACTGATAATAAACATATGTTTGTTCTGCCAGATACCTACCGAAACCATCCGATCCTCCGAAACTCTGCGATGCAAAGACATTGGAAGTAATCAGTGGACCTCTTCAGCTATCGCACAAGTACAAATTCGACACGCTTCGAGAAAACTTTTGTCGTATCTTAGAGTCGCATTGGCCGGCGTCGCTGGCGCACTGGGACAAAGTCTCCGAACAGCTCAGACAGTTGTGGGCCAGTGATAAGGATGCCGCCGCCAAGTTAGCGAATCCTGGTACGCTCTACGCGTCATATCCATACATAGTGATCACTGACGGTCCATCTCAACATTGGATTGCTTAGCGGATGTAATTACGCTTGCGGACAAGACTGGCATCAAGAGTGTCTTGGGTTCAGCTTATTATGAGTTGCACACACGCATGCGAAACCCAGAAACGTCTTTCAGTGCCGCTGATAAGGAGACATACGAGATGTCACAAGTCGCCAATCACCTGTCCTCCTTTCGGTCAGAGCATCATGTAGCGTTCGCTCAAGGGAGTATCTACCTTAGGAGCGCCGCCGTGGACATTCTGCGCAATGGGCTTCCTGATTACTTTAGAGGCTGTCAAGCTTACGGATGTGGGAGAGGTGCAAAGGACTGGCTCACCCAACAGTTTTTGATGCACACTGACTCCGAAAACTTGTTCTTTGATCCCCTGTACTCTTTACAGGCTATTCGACAATCCGCGGAAGCCCTCCAAAAGTCGGGGATATCTCCAATGTGTGAAGACTGTCAACGCGACCTACCAAAAATGATAAACGCTTCTCGGCACTACATATGGGACCAGCTGCCGTATTTCTATGGCGTCGAAACTCGAGAAGAAGATATACTATACGGTTATGTGACCTATCAGTGAGTGTATCGGTGTTCACGTTGGCATCACGGAATGTGTCTAACCCTGTATACGTAGCGAAAACGCGGATGAATATGACTGATATATACGTATAACGAGGTTGCTGTATGTGCATATTAGTTTTATACTTATGCCTCTCACGATGTCTTCAGTGATAGTGTACTGGTATATTTCACCAGACATCGCTGGAAGGATCGCCCGTCAGTGCAAACATTCCGGTGAGTAAGACTCAGGAAAGGCTTGTTCTGACGATGAGCGGTCTCCGCCACCCGTATTCCAGGTATTGAACGATGAATTCCGACGTCGGTCGCTGGGCTAACTCCATAGCATAGCGCACGCTTCTCAGAATATCTCTCCCTGTGAGTAACACCGTCAGATTATCGTCGAGTACTCAACTAATCGTGCACTGTTATAAGTCGTGTTACGCTCACAACAGAAAACGTCAAGCGAGAGTTCTACCTGCATCTGTCGCAGCTTGAACGTAGTGAGCTTCTTGACTGAAGGTCTTCTGCACTGACTCTTGCGCGCCGGACAGCGAGTTCGTACCGGTAAGTGCGATATACGCCCTGGAACGAGCAGGACTATAGCAGGGTGAGAGGGAGAGGGAGAGTGAGCACTGTTCGTCCGGTGAGGCTATGGCCACTTCGGCCTTATTACAACTACCGATTAATTTCTACGGCCTCATGTATCCCATGCACGAAGGTGCTCGTGGTACCGTCCTCATCGGAGCACTTCCTGCCAGGACGTACTCTCCCTCCGTCGTTCTATACGGCCTCAGTGCCAAATACCGCGTACTACACTTCCCTATATCCCACATATCATGTACGAGTTCAATTTCCATCAGTAGTCTCCCGTTAATGTCTGACCCGTTTTCCTAGTCGATTGGCGTCTATCACCGTCACACTGCCTTGTGGGTCATCCGAAGAGGTCGGGCCAGGGTGCACCTCACATTCAAGCGTGAGTAAGGAAGCGCATCTTACCACCTCGCTTAACTAAAATAACTTTTTTGAACCCAAAATCCCCACAATTGCGCATGCGTTTGTCTATCAGAACAACCCGCCAGAACTGGTATACAGGATCGTGCAGATACGGGAGTACCATTCGCGACCTTAGAGTGGTCTCCTCATGTCTGTGAAAGGGCATACTAGATTCAAACATACTCAACCTCTTAAACGCAGCACACTTGCTGTAATACCGTTGCCGCCGCAATAAGCCAAGGTATGGTAATGCAAACGTTGTTTGTGGCTTATCGACATCTCAATAGCCCAAAAAGCATCCGGTATACTACATCTGGTGTATGGCACACTGAGAACATGCTACGGATTCAGGATAGGCGGTGTCATCAACGAATCAATATGAAATGCCCCCAGCAACGAGGTAGAATTCAGCGTGCGCGACGTTTCCGGTTGATGCATGCATGGACACATACGGTGAGTAGTCTCTAGAAGCCTGAGCGCTAGCGTATTGTGTCATTTACGGTTGGGCAAGCCGCGTCATTCAAGGTCTGCGGTGTGTGGATGGGTAACACTAACTTCCCCTGCCCCTCAAGTTTACTCACAAGATACACTGAATCATGATATTTCTCAAATCTGTTATCTTAGGCTTTATTCACACACTCAACTATTACTATAATCGCATAGCCCTGTGGTTTATTCACGAGCAATATCTCAATCTTATGAGCGACGCCTCTGTTGCCGGCCCGGCTCGGGCCGCCAAGTGGACCCAACTCACAGAGGAGGTTCGCCTTCAATGCCGAGCTACACGGAACCTCGCCTTGTCCACGTTGTGGTGAGCAGAAGCGAATCAATAAATCCGACGCCCATGTACTGAAATGCTGTGCAGTATTATGGTTTTCATAGCACAGGACTCCACGGAGCCTTTTCCCAGAGCACTGGCACTCGGGACGATCGTGATGGATCTTGACGCACTCGGAAGTACCGCCATTATCGGGGCTTTCGTACGCTTGAGAAACTCGGACGAAGAAGGTTTACGCAAATTCATGGTTAGTGGTTTGTCAGTTGATGAACGTCAAAAGCAAATACAGTACTGAATGGAATTCCACTGATATCAGGGTAGCTGGGACGAAAGCACCCGTGTCACCGCCGCAAGCACCTTCGCCATCCCTCAAGCATCGTTCCTATGGTAGGTCTTCCTCCTATTCTGATAAATATATACTTTGTCACCTAAACTGCCATTCTATTAGGTGTATCTCTCTTACCGTCATCACCATATATTTCTACTGTGGTCAAGCCGAGGCACCACTCTTATCTCTCGCAGTCCGCTTCATGTCTCGTGGGGCGTGGAAGCTTGATTCGAACCCTCAGCCTGCGGAACAGCAGCAGACAATAGTCATTCGCCCAGTACTCCCGCCGATCGTCCGCATCTTTATTGGGTGCTTGGTTGTCTTGGTAGCTGTTCGCCTTTTGCTTATAGCCCGGTCGGTTGCCCGACTCAAGTCTGATAGAGCTGGAGATGCGGAAGCTGGACACAACAAGCAGACGGACTAGTACATGCCAGTGTTTCATTATTCGGACAATACTATGCGGCTGTTTAGTATATGCTGTTTCTGTATGTTATCCTTGCTACGTATATTCTGGGACATTGTGCCAATGATTATTGTAGAGACTACTAGCCCGCACGGCGTTTTGTATGCATGAACTGCCTTAACAGGCAATTTTACTCGCGGTAGTACGCCGAAACATAAGTATCGCGTGCGTATTTCACAGCATCCGACATCCAAGCAGCTTACCTCCTTTATAAGTCACTTTCACACTACTTCATGGTACTACGCAATAGCGTTCCTACCACTGTTACCATAAGACGGTACGCCGCTAGTTAGTAGGGATACGGTAGTACTTGCCAGCATTTCGGAGATGGCTCGGAGTCACGGTATAGAAAGGTATAGAAGTTAGTCCGTCGAATGTTTAGGGGAGGGTACTTATCCTGTGTCATGCCAGTGGACACTCGATGCGATAAGGAGGCGGTCACCACGTGCGCGACGATGTCTAGGCCTCTTCATAAAAACGTCGAGTACAGAACTCAGACCCGTCGGGGCTACGTAAAGACCAGGGCTTAGGCATATGTATGACCGGACGATGACAACATCATCATTACTGCGAAAGTATTGTAATAGTAAAGCTTCAGTATGAGTTTTCGTTAATGCATTGCCCATAATGAAATTGCAGGCCTAATTGAATACGAGTATCTGAACTGCAATACGTCGGCGAAGGTGGTAAGACCGCAAACGCGAAGACATGGCGCTCATGTCACTATGGTTTTCAGGGAGCAGAGAGTGACCAGTCATCGCATTGAAGGACCCAGATAAAAGCGTATCATGTGGCCCTGGTAGCAGTGGATCCAATAAGACATTAGTACTCAGTCTTCTTCCATCTTATCCCGTTCCTCGACACCCTTAGCATCCTTTCGCAGCTCGTCCTCCTCCACAGCAACTTCATCCACCAACTCCTCCTCGTCTCCAACATCCCCCTCATCCCCGTCCTCAGACTCCACGAGGTCCTCCTCCTCTACCTCGTCGACCTCAAGATCCTCCGCATCCAACATCTCTTCGTCCTCTACATCCTTTGACGGCTCCTCCTCCTCCCCCACAGGCGCAGGCTCTGCTTCGGCTGGTATGGGTGTGCTTGCTGATTGACCGACGCGTGAGGGTATCGTGATTGTCGCTCGTTCTTTTCCTTTGTTCGCGGGGGTTGAGGCGGACGCTGACTCTGCTGTGGATGTGTCTGCTTTGGGTTTCGTCTTGCCTGATGTTGAAGCGCTTTCGGCGGATTTGGCGGTGCTGCCACTCTTCTTGCCTTTGTGGTTGGCACGGTACGCTGTGGTGCAAG
>JAXQGX010000348.1:0-15250 GCA_037040455.1 Irpex sp. P115-07
AGGTGTCACTCGGTAAGCCGGAGAGCAGTTTCGAGGGTGTCATGAACCCAACTCCTGCTCTCGGACTCTCTAGTTTCCTCAATTGTCCCTCACCTACTTCTGTGTCGTGAGGGTCTGCCGCTCATATGCTGCTTCCTAAACCCTTGTGTCTACTAGGTATAGCTTCAGAGGTACGCTCAGTCCGACATTGTGCTGCATTTCACTCATGCATACCACCTTTTTTCTAGGGTTTGAGTGGGTTTTAATGTGACCGATTCCTCCCTTCTCAAATTCCCATCCCACATTCCACACATCTACACGTGTATATGGGGAGAGACGAAGATAGGCTTTCGCCGAGGGCTGATCACCCCAGAGCGCGAGAGGCAGTGGTGAAAGCGTAAACACTGCCCGTACAGCTGGCTACCTCTGCCCCATTACTAGGCTCTATACCCCTTATACTCCTACTACTTAGGAAGCAAGAGAGAAATAAGGGTAGGAGAAGGCGCATGTACATTATCGGCGGCCTGGCCAGCCTCCGATCTTGTACTCTGCATCTTTCTCCTACCTTACGGCCAGAAAAGTGGGCGTTCCAGGGATATCATCAAGGAGGCGACGATTCCCAACGCCCCTACTGATCACAGGAGACGATCTGTCGCTTGAGTCCATCCTCGCACCTGATCATGACCAGGCCAGTGCAATGTGCGGTACGAGAAAAGGTAGACGATGACAGGATGAGGCTTCGTGCAGCTCATTTATATGTCATATTTACCTCAGCGCGCTGCAAGTGTAAACCGCGTACTGCATGAAGGGGCTTTATGCGTAAGGCGGATACCCAGCAGGCTCTAGGGCCGAATCGCTGACACAAACACCCAAAGATTATATGCGTGACTTGATAATCCAGATGTAAAGGGGTATAAATACAATCATACAATCGCACGAACGTTGCGCAGACACATTCGAATGTCCTGATCTAGTAGCACGTAACCCTCCAGTAAAATCCGATGCGCACAAGGAGCTTTCCTCCTTCACTGTATCATCCTACCCTTGCCCTTCCATTTTCTATTGACGAGCGATACCGACTCCGGCGGAGAATGAGGCTCCAGCTTCACCACAGCCTCCCTCTCCAACCTCCGTGTCACGGTTCTCACATGCCCCGGGCCCAACGTTGCCAGAGGTGACTGGTGCACTACCTCATCAACTTTGATCTCGTCTACTTTCACCTTGACCTCCTCTTCCTTCGGTTCCGACACAGCCGGTTCTTGTTTGACAGAGCCTGAACGAGATGTGACGGCTGTGTAGAGTATTGAACCAAGGAAGACGAGACCTGCACCGTTGCCGAGCTGTGCGTTCCATCCGTTGCCGAACCACCAGACACTGAAGACTAGGGACAGGGCTTTACGGGTTGTGAGGACGATGTTGGTGGATACAGAGGATATGCGCTGGAATATGCGAAATGTTAGTTTAGCGGGTACGGCTGAGGGGGCAGAGAAAAGTAGACGACGTACAGAGGTCATTTGGTTCACGCCGGATACGCATATAAGTTGAGTGACAAGGTTGACGAGGAGGGTGGTGTACGGTCGGTAGTTGAGGTCGGCGGCAATGGGAATACCGAGGATGTCCTTCACCAATGATAATAGGGTGTCATCGGCATCATCAGGTGAGTAAGTCGGGTCGGACGGGAGAATGGCGGATGCGGTGTTGAGTGAGTTGAAGCCTCTTTGCACACTCGGAACGAAGAGGATGAAGATCGGTAGTGAGAGTGCGTGCTATATGCGCGATCAATTACTGAATGTTTAAACTTGTGCGGGAAATAGCGGGAGAAGGGTTATACTCACGGTATAGAATACGCCCTCCTTCCAGCACGGGCCGTACTTGGTATAAGTACGTTCTTGTAGGATGCCCAAGACTCCAGTGAGGAGTAAGGAGACTGTGAGCATAGCGACGCCGATCGTGTACTGGGACACATCTACGGGATTCGTTGTGGAAGATTTGGAGGAAGGACGGGAGGTCGTGGCGAGGATGACACCCAAGGTGACGAGGAGTACTGAAGCCTGAGAGATATTATGTTAGTAAGGCTGATCCTTGTATGCTAGGAACTAGAGCACTTACCACTTGCGAATACGAGTATCGTTTTGCGAGGAATAGCCTGCCGAAGAGCATCGACACAGCGAGTCCTATTGCCCTGCATGTCAAACTCTATCCAGCAATATATGTGCGATTATCACTGACCTGCGGATCGAAAGACTATTTGCACCGTAAGTGGTACGGAGAACCCAAACGCCCAGTTATTCAAGAGTGAGCCAATGGTGAGCACGAGCACTTGCAGAGCCCACTGTGATAGAGGTACTTGTCTTGGCTTTAGTCTAGGAGTTGGTATGGAGATGGGTATGGGTGAGGAGGATATGCGACGCCATTCGAGGAATGAAGGTAGAGAGTGCAGAGTAACGAAGAGCATTTGCGAGAATGTCAACGCTGTACCTATACGTAGGTGTGTGGTAGTTAGTATGATACCAAGAGAGGTGTGATTACCTTCTGTGCATACCTAAATGAGGGTCTAGCTTGAGCAAGTATTCGTATGTGTAGACATTCCTGGTGTGCGTTTGATGGTAAGTAAGTGTGCAAATAGATAAGATAGATCAAGATCACTTACGAGCAGCAGCCTCCGAATGCAAGGCTTAACACATAGCTGAAGTCGACGAGAGACAGCGCTACAGGCTTGGTGACGGAGCTCTTCGCTTTACTCAATCCTCTGGGGTCGCTCTCCTTAACTTCCTGCTTCAACTTCACTCTCGCAGGAGATATCTGGTATGGGGGGCTCTGCACCTTCTGCTTCCCCACACTTACTGCATGCCGATTCCTGGGAGAGTTGGGTACGCTGCTGTTGAATACCATGGCAGCGAGGAACCTGTTTGCGCGGTCTATGTGGTGATCGCTGGGCGGGAGGCGCGAACGACGCTGAGTGTGATGCATGAAGGGGTCGAGGAGGCGGGCTTCACGGCGGGCGGGGTGTGCAGAATTGGACAGTGTTGTGGACAGATGTGGTCTTGTGGGCGTGGGGGATGCGGGCAAGAGCGCACTGAGTTATATCTAATTATATATGCTACTTTTGACTCTTCTTATACTCCCTGGTAGTATATCGGTTAGTACACGCGCCTGTCACGCGCGAAAGCGGGGTTCGACTCCCCGCCAGGGAGCTTATTTTTTGCATTTCTTCACTAGAAGTGTCTGTCGTCCTTATCCTCTCTGGCGTACCAGTGCACAAATCAATGTTCAGAGTCTCCTTCATAGTGTGCTGCGTCTAGATATTCATTCAATAAATTGATGCACCCGCAGTGCGAGACGCGGATCAATGGTCGTGCTTGAATATATGTATCGCACAGAGTTAGGCACCCAAAGCCACTTCTGTTCTCGTTACTCTCATCTCTAGCCACCCACCCATCCCCTCGCCAGCGGCCCACGACGCGATGTCGGCGAGACCAAGCACCAGCAGAGAGCAGAGCAAGTATGAGGAGGAAGAGGTTGACATCGTCGACATGAAGAAGGCAATTGCGACGGGGAGTGCGAAGGAAGCACCGCATGTATCGTCAAGTGAGTTTGCTCTGCTCGTAGCCTGTTAGAGCACGCTAACAAGTGTATTGTCTCTTCGTGTCGATGCGCACGCTTGCAATGTGCAGTACCACCCATAGTATGCTACTGTGTTGCGTCCATTCTGATGACTGTTGTCAACAAGGTGCGTGTGTCTGTCTACTCACACAGCACGGCCATGTTTACCAATCCCATCCTACCTGCATGTGGTGTTCATGGGCATAGTTCGTTGTCTCTGGAAGGCAATTCAACATGAACTTCCTCCTGCTCTGCATACAGTCGACAGTCTGTGTGACCGCCGTCTACTCTGTCAAGAGGATAGGCCTCATTTCCTTCCGCGAGTTCGACATGAAGGATGCCAAGGCATGGTTCCCGATTAGTTTTGCGTTGGTTAGCGTGATATATACGGGGTCAAAGAGTCTGGTGAGTCGTTCGCTCTCCTCGCCACGACTACTCCGTGTACGCAGTTGAGCGCGTTGTTGACGCTGCCTACCTCGTTCCACAGCAATACCTCAGTATACCCGTATACACCATCTTCAAGAACCTGACCATCATCCTCATTGTACGTCCATCCGACCCACACCATCCTCCTCGCTCCAGATAATGAACTGAGCGTATCTGACAGGCGTACGGTGAAGTCATCTGGTTCGGCGGTCGCGTAACAGGTCTCACGCTTGTCTCCTTTATCTTCATGGTACGCCTTCGTTTTTCTCACACTACTATACTCCGCGCATCCGTTCATCACTGCCACTACGTGTTCATGACGCTAACGCCGCTTGTTGCTATCACGTATAGGTCTTGTCTTCCGTCATAGCAGCCTGGGCAGATATTAGCGACAGCCTTGCTGCAGGCGACCCAGCGGTTTCGGAAGGCATCGCGTGGAACGTTACTGGGATCGTGAAGAGCCTGAACGTCGGGTACTTCTGGATGTTGGTCAACTGTTTGGCTAGTGCTGCGTATGTGCGTACCATCGCCTCCGTGTCTCGGTGCAACGCCGGTCGCAATGTAGCTGTGAGAAGACTGCATTTGTTAATGTCTATTCTGTAGGTCCTCGCGATGCGCAAACGCATCAAAGTGACCGGGTTCTCGGACTGGGATTCTATGTTCTACAACAACTTGCTCTCAATCCCCGTCCTGGCTGTGTTCTCTATCATCGCAGAAGACTGGTCTCATGCAAATCTCGTACGGAATTTGTGAGGCACAACCATGTCATTGTCTATCGTGCGTAGAATGCTGATCACCATACGACGATAGCCCTGAGGAAACCCGGAACTTCTTGCTGTTCGCGATTGCTTTCTCTGGTGCCGCCGCCGTCGGCATCTCGTATACCACGGCGTGGTGTGTACGTGTTACTAGCAGCACGACATACAGGTTAGTCGTTCTATGCTTCGTCATTTTTGACACTGACATGACGCACATCTGTGTTCAGTATGGTCGGCGCCTTGAACAAGCTGCCCGTGGCAGCTTCAGGCATGATCTTCTTCGGGGACGCCGTCACATTGGGGTCGGTGTCAGCGATTGGCGTAGGCTTCTTCGCTGGGCTGCTCTACGCAGTCGCGAAGAACAATCAAAAGAAGGCGGAGCAGGCGGCACAGCAGAACGTCTTGCCACTGACGAACCGAGGGTCGTAAAAGCGTTGTTTGCTAGATGTCTTGGATACAATGGATCTCATCCAGTAATGCATATGTGAGTGCTGCTAGTCACTAGAGATTATACATACATATACGTTCGACGTCGCAACATAGGCGTTGGATAGGCCGTTATTTATGTACACTATCGAACGTCGTACTTCACCAAGGTTCATAGGCGTTCTGAACTCGTGCATCATGCCGCAGCTGTGTCTAGGTTCAATAATGTCGACCAATTGGAAGTGGTCAGCTGAGATGTCGACGATGCGTTCTGGTGGTCAATGCGGGTTGGGGGAGATGATCGAACGATATACGACAGGGACGATCGCTTATAGAGGGGGACTTGGAGCGTTCGTCCTGGGAGCACGTTTGCAAGCGACGGTGCGGGTCTTGGCACTGCTACAGTCGTTAACAGCGACCGCTTGAAGAGAGGTGGGCGTAAGATATACAGCAGCGGACACTGAGCGGGTAGACCGCGTTAAGTCCGTAATAAAAGAGAAAGAAAGCAAGATAACAAAGCGGATAGACTGGATTGGTGCTGATTGAAGCGACACTTACTCTGATATCGCGGGAGTGACGTTGGCTCTTAGATCGCGCCCTCTGACGCCCGTGGGCTTATATCAACTAACTCCTTCGAGCTGCTCGTGCCTCTTCTCCCCTCCCCAACTGCTCTTGATCGCCATCCGCCACGTCCCCGACGCGTCTGACGACAGCGAGCAAGCCCCATCGGCCGCACTAATCAGCTGCGTCCAGAACTTACAGCCAGTGCCTCCCCGCGATCTCCGTCGCTCGCGCCTAGATAAAAACCCAGCTCAGCATCGATCCATTTACCCCCCCGACCAAGGCAGCCCCGCCCTGAGAGTTGTGACTCGCTCGCCGTAACGCGTCAACACAAGTGACGGAGGGGATAGCTCCCAATTTTCGCTTGCATCCCGACCTCGATCTTCTCCATCCTCGCCGACGAACACGACTACGATGGCGACGCAGGGAACAACAACCTCGCTCCACCCGCCAAGGCTGGCACCCTTGTTCGCGGTTACACCTAGTGCCCCCGGTACACCTGTACACTCCATCCAAACGATGCGGCGAAAGTCGGCGGGTCATGGTGGACCGTTGACCAAGATTCTCGTCGCCAACCGTGGTGTGAGTACTATCGCAAACCATTCTGAAATGTACAAAGCTGACGGCGCGTGGGGGATGGACGTATCGACGCGTCGCAATCATTTTTTTGCTTCCGCTAGGAAATTGCCATTCGTGTCTTCCGTACCGCGCACGAGTTGGCGATGCACACAGTTGCCATCTACTCTTTCGAGGATCGTCTCTCTGCCCATCGTCAAAAGGTGTGTCTTCTGTGCATGTACAATCTTCGCGTAAGACTAAAAAGGGGGCGCATATAGGCTGATGAGGCCTACCAAGTTGGCAAGGGACTCACTCCCGTCGGAGCGTACCTCGCTCAGGATGACATCATCCGCATTGCGCTTGAACATGGCGTTGATATGATTCACCCTGGGTAAGCCCATCTTGGTTTCTTCAACTTATATGCGCTGACCCCGTGTTCCTTCTGAAGTTACGGTTTCCTCGCCGAAAACGCAGGATTCGCTCGCAAAGTCGAACAAGCCGGTCTCGCATTCGTTGGACCCAGCCCAGAGGTAATTGACTCTCTCGGTGACAAGACCAAAGCGCGTACAATTGGTAAGAAGACCGCATATATGCGCCATTTCTCTGCTTTAAACTAACAAACCACTCTTACAGCTATCAAAATCGGTGTCCCGGTCGTCCCTGGTACTCCCGGGCCAGTCGATTCCTACACAGATGCCGACGCCTTCATTCAAGAATACGGGTTCCCGGGTGAGTGACATTGCCCTCGATCCATACTTACTAGAATTCAAACCCAAAGTCGTGAACTTGCAGTGATCATCAAGGCCGCCATGGGTGGTGGAGGACGTGGTATGCGTGTCGTCCGCGAACAATCCGATTTTAAGAACTCCTTCGAACGTGCCGTATCCGAGGCCAAGTCTGCATTCGGTGACGGCACAGTATTCATCGAGCGATTCCTCGAGAGGCCCAGACACATTGAGGTGCAGATTCTCGCCGACGCACAGGGAAACACTATCCATCTGTTCGAGCGTGACTGCTCTGTCCAGAGGAGACATCAGAAGGTCGTCGAGGTCGCTCCTGCGACGCATTTACCTGAAGAAGTCAGGCAGGCGATCTTGGCTGACGCTATTAAGCTCGCGAAGAGTGTAGGGTACAGGAACGCCGGTACCGCCGAGTTCTTGGTTGACCAGATGGGAAGACACTACTTCATTGAGATCAACCCTCGTATTCAAGTCGAGCATACTATCACTGGTAAGTAATTTAGTCTGGTAGCATGAACTTCTATTAATATATGCGACTCGACAGAGGAAATCACTGGTCTCGACATCGTCGCTGCCCAGATTCAAATCGCAGCCGGTGCTACACTTCCCCAGCTCGGTCTCACTCAGGATGCAATTACCAAGCGTGGCTTTGCCATTCAGTGCCGTATCACCACTGAAGACCCCGCAGCCAACTTCCAGCCCGACACCGGTAAAATCGAGGTCTACCGTAGTGCAGGTGGTAACGGTGTCCGTCTCGATGCCTCCTCCGGCTTTGCGGGTGCACAGATCACACCTCACTACGACTCTTTGCTCGTGAAGTGCACCGTCAGCGGCACTACATACGAGGTCGCGCGCAGAAAGATGCTCCGTGCTCTGGTTGAGTTCCGTATTCGTGGTGTCAAGACGAACATCCCCTTCCTCTTCCGTCTCCTCACTCACGACGTCTTCATCGCCGGAAAGACCTGGACTACCTTCATCGATGACTCACCCGACCTGTTCAAGCTCGTGCAAAGCCAGAACCGTGCTCAAAAGCTGCTCGCCTACCTTGGCGACCTCGCTGTCAACGGCAGCTCTATCAAGGGACAAGTCGGTGAGCCAGGCCTCAAGGACGACGTCGTCATCCCCAAGTTCGAGAATCGCGAGGATCCCGACAATGGCCCTCCTCTCGATGCCTCTTTGCCATGCGAGCAAGGATGGAGGAACATCATCGTCGAGCACGGTCCCGAGGCGTTCGCAAAGGCCGTGCGCGAGTACCCCGGTGTACTTATCATGGACACCACCTGGCGTGACGCGCACCAGTCGCTCCTTGCTACTCGTCTGCGAACCATCGACATGGTCAACATCGCCAAAGAGACCTCTTACGCTCTCGCTAATGCGTACTCGCTTGAGTGCTGGGGTGGTGCTACGTTCGATGTTGCTATGCGGTTCTTGTACGAGGATCCGTGGGAGAGGTTGAGGACGTTGAGGAAGCTTGTGCCGAACATCCCGTTGCAGGCTCTTGTCAGAGGCGCGAACGGCGTTGGGTACACTAGCTACCCCGATAACGCGATTTACGACTTCAGCAAGAAGGCCGTGGAGAATGGATTGGATATCTTTAGGGTGTTTGACTCTCTTAACTACATCGGTGAGTGTCGTTTTGGACATCCGTATATTCAGTGCTAACGGTTTTACTACAGAGAACGTATGTGCTCATCATGCAGAGTTCGTATGAGCAGTTGTTTACTGACGGTTCTGTCTCTAGATGAAACTCGGTATCGATGCAGCCAAGAAGGCCGGAGGTGTCGTCGAGGCCGTCGTTTGCTACAGCGGAGATGTCGCTAGCCCCAAGGAGAAGAAGTACACGCTCCAGTACTACCTCGACTTCGTCGAGCAGCTCGTCACTGAAGGCATCCACGTCCTTGGGATCAAGGATATGGCCGGCTTGCTCAAGCCCGAGTCCGCCAGGGTGTAAGTGTTCCATGGTATTCCTCATTTCAGGGTCAGAGACTGATGTTGCATCGCAGTCTCGTTGGTGCTATCCGCAAGAAGTACCCCGATCTCCCCATCCATGTCCACTCGCACGACACTGCTGGTATTTCGACTGCTTCTATGCTCGCAGCTGCCGCTGCAGGAGCAGATGTTGTCGACGTCGCTATTGACAGTACGTCCATTCCTCATTTCCCTGCACCGTGCAATCATACTGACTAATTGACCCTGTTAGGCATGTCCGGCCTCACCTCGCAGCCCCCCATGGGTGCTATCTGCTCCGCTCTCGAACAGACTGGTCTCGGCACTGGCATCCGCTACGCTGATATCCAGGCACTAAACCTGTACTGGAGTCAAGTCAGAGTTCTGTACCAGTGCTTCGAGGCGAACGTCAGGGCATCGGATTCGAGTGTGTTTGACCATGAGATGCCCGGCGGACAGTACACGAACTTGATGGTAAGTGAGCAGAACGTCGATATCTGAATTAGTGAACTGATGCGACGATGTGTAGTTCCAAGCTTCGCAGCTTGGTTTGGGTACTCAGTGGGATGGTATGTCCCTTACGCCGTAATTCTATGAACTGATGCTGACCGGAACCTTACATCAACAGAGATCAAGAGGAAGTACATTGAAGCCAACGACCTTGTCAGTATCGTGTACATGGTCATCCGATGCTCGTACTGATACGTCTTGTGAATAGTGTGGAAACATCGTCAAGGTCACCCCATCCTCCAAGGTTGTCGGTGACTTCGCACAATGGATGACTTCCAACAAGTTCTCCAAGCAGGATGTTCTCAACCGTGCTGAGGAGCTCGACTTCCCTTCGTCCGTCGTCGAATTCTTCCAGGGCTATCTCGGTCAACCCGTTGGCGGCTTCCCTGAACCTCTGCGAAGCAAGATCATCAGGAACAAGCCCAGAATCGACGGCAGGCCTGGTGCCAGTCTCCAGCCTCTGGACTTTAAGAAGATTAAGGCTGAGCTCCGTGCAAAGTATGGAAAGCACATTACGGACGCGGATGTGACGTCGTACGTCATGTACCCGAAGGTATATCTATCTACTATCTGCTATCTCGATGTACCGTAAAGTCTAATGTACTGGCAATTACAGGTCTTCGAGGAGTTCCAGACCTTCATCGAGAAGTATGGTGACCTCAGCGTCATCCCTACCCGTTACTTCTTGGGCAGACCGGATATCGGCGAGGAGATGCACATCTCCATTGAGCAAGGCAAGACCCTCATCATCCGCTTGATGGCAGTCGGTCCTGTCGTCGAAGGTCGTGCTCAGCGTGACGTCTGGTTCGAGGTCAACGGAGAAGTAAGTTTCCGTTGGATACCTGGGATCTTTGCTTAACGGTTTACTGATGATCTTTCTAGATTCGTGCCGTATCTGTCGAGGACAAGAACTCCGCCGTTGAGACTCTCTCACGCGAGAAGGCAACCAACGACCCAGGCTCTGTTGGAGCTCCCATGTCTGGTGTCGTTGTTGAGGTCCGTGTTAAGGAGGGACAAGACGTCAAGAAGGGTGACCCCATTGCGGGTACGTACATCTCATTTCATAGCATTTGTTACGTCAGTACTCATATTGCCTATTTCATCCAGTCCTGAGCGCGATGAAGGTATGTTTACCAAATGTTCTCGCATTTGATCTCTTACCAATATGGTTTTGCAGATGGAGTCCGCTGTCACTGCGCCTGTGTCTGGCCACATCAAGCGTGTTGTCGTCCACGAAGGTTTGTGGGGTTCATGTTTCGTAAATGCATGCGTTTGATGTATTGTTTTCGTAGGCGACTCCATCAACCAGGGCGACCTCGTCGTGGACATCGTCCACTGATCGACCGTGTTCCATATTTCGCATCGCTATCTGGCTTTTCTTCGCAGGAACAATTCTCAGTTCAAGTGTAACAATACGTCGCAGATGTTAGAGACGGAAACGTGTGACTGTACAAATCAAGCAACTTGTATTTCTCAGTATCAATGTTCAATACGACAGTGTTTTCTCATCTTTCGGTTCGAAATGCCGGTCAGGGTGCTTCCAAATGTGTGAAACTTACGACCGCATGCTCGAATAAGTAAAATAGTCACTCCATGACACGAAATCTGGGCTCCACTGCTGAGGGGTGTATGATACCAATGACAGAAGGCACCGTCTTAATGCCGATGCTTATGTGAGTGTTGGTATGTTTGCACACATCTTGAACACGATGGGCACGCAGCTGTCTTTCTTAAAGTGTATTTCTATTCATGGCGGTGGTCATGGGGCTTCTGATACGCTTCCAGGCTATCGCACAGCTTGTCTTTGGGTGCTCCTATACACGGGTCCAGAGCACACCGAGGCATACTACGATCCGTCGAACCTGATGCACGTCGATGAACGACCGGTTGTTCAGATGGATAACATTCGCTGCGCCAGCCTCATTTGCGTGCGAAGTCTCGATCAAGATAGGGCTGAATGACCGTACGGCTGGTCCAAGAATTGTATTTCGAAGGTCGACGGAGCTACATGTTGGATGTGGGTTCAGGGAAATACGTTACAGCTTAGGTCGGGAGTCTTTTACAAGCTCTTGAGTGGTCTGCAACCGATCAACGATTTCGAAGCGGAAATTGTGCAAGATGTCCTATCGGTAAATGCGGATAAAGTTGGATCAGACCCATGTGTACCACGACCAGAAGGCGTGTTGCTCATTTCCACTTTACCTTAGCACCCTTGACCTCAGACATCTCGCCCACGCCGGCGCCGCTCCAAGTCACCTGATATTCGATGTCACCTCCGACGAGGTTCTGCGTGACTTTCTGTCGTAGATGTGAGACATCGACGCCAGATTCGAAGTCCTTGACGAGCTTGTTGTATAAACCACGTCCATCTATGCCGTCAGGCCAATCGATCGTATTTCTAGCTTGGTCCCAGGCAACGGAACGTTTTGTCGCATTGCCACTGGCGGCAACAAGTGCAGCCTTCTGGCCGGAGGAATAACGGCTCTCAGGCGTGAGGATAAAGCGTGTGCCAAGAGCGACTGCAGATGCGCCAAGAGTAAGAAACGCTGCGACTTGCCCGCCGGTGGAAAAGCCTCCAGCCGCGACAATGGGAGGTCGGTCCTCAGGTAATGTCTGCAAGATTGAGGTTACCAGAGAAATTACAGGAGGGGCTGAACTAGATCCGTGACCGCCAGCTTCATTTCCTACAATAGAAGGCGGATTAATACAACGTTTCGGATGATTGAGCGGCGTTATAACGTATAATATGTCGTAACACATACCTTGAGCCACGATAACATCCGCACCGAGCTGGTATGCGGCACGAGCTTCATCGAGATTGTTTACTAAAATAAATAGCTTTGTCTTCTGCGAGTCGAGTCTCGCCTGATCCTTGGAACGAATATATTCCACCCACTTATCGAAGCGGCTGCCGAAGGAAAGCCAGATGGACTGCACATCGCTGTCAAGTGCGACGTTTAACTTCTTGTGGGCTTCCTGATCTCCGTATTTGTCAAGTTCCCAGCCAAAATACGCAATGCCTATTGGTAATTTTGGGCTGCCTTGTTTGAAGTTCGCTGCGGTCAGAAGAGATTTCGTGGAAGCAATCTCATTCCTTATAGTCTCAGCGGACTGGTAGCCTGTAGCCGCCGGAAGGAAATAAGATCCGGGAGAAACAAGTCACGGTTCGAACACGCTGACCTGCTGCCAGAAACGCATAGCCGCCTCCAATAGTAGCTTCTGCCTGCAGGTATGGATGAATACGGAACAGACCGACGGGATATTTGGGATACATACCACTAGTTCGGGGCTTGTGACTTTGGCCATCGGCGCACATATCACTGGAATCTGGCTGATGGTCAGCACAAGCAATGGAGCGATGTGCGTTATGTTACCTCAATGTCTACGTGTGGAAGATCGACGATCGTGAGTGGTGAAATATGCATTAGATGCCCCAAACGTAGGACGGACCTAAAAGGCGTGTCAAGGTAGTGGCGATGCGAGGCAGAACCATTCTGTGATCTCTGATTTCAAGGGGAGATGGTATTGTATCTCGAGAGTGACCCTATACTTAGTTTCCTGAACCCTCTGCGTATACGTAGGATATCAGCTTTGACTAAGTGATCTGTTCTAAGTTTCGTTTAAGCTTACACTTGAAAGTGCTTCAACGACTCTAGTTCTCTTGTACGAGAGATACGATGCGGGCAGAAGTGCTTTACCACTGCTAGCGACAGATGGTGGTTCGTTCCAAGAAACGGAATCGTTGAGCCGCCATTTGAGACTTATAGCTCGTGATAGTACGTCTGCAAGAGTCAGTCGGACTCTTCGGAGGGACATAATTGGCGCCTGATGTGAGCGCTAAACGCCTAAATCGGGCGGTTAACGCCACCAGCGTGTTTGGTTGTGCTTGGCTACCTCGCTTGCTCGTTGCTTCAGACGTTCACCTCGAGGCCAGTAAAAACGCAACATAATTGTCCAACATGGTGAGCACATCTGCAATAATTACTCGCAAATGATGTAGTGCTGATAACTCGGTCTTGTATTCACCTAGCCTCCTCCGAAATCCAAGGGTGGCAAGATGCTCGGCCTCATAAACTGGAGGCTGAAAGTCACATTGAACGACGGACGCGCGTTGGTAGGCCAGATGCTGGCTTTCGACAGACATATGAACTTGGTTCTCGCGGAATGTGAAGAATTCAGACGTATTCGTCCCAAAAAGAAGGCCGGTGAATCCGAGGCTGGACCTGTGCAAGAGATTAAGCGAGCCCTTGGTCTTGTGATTTTGCGTGGTGAAACTGTGGTCAGTTTGTCAGTAGAAGGACCTCCACCAGTGGTGGATGACGACAAAAAGAACGCGGTGAGTACAGTTCAATACTGGTTGAGCCCTCAAACATACATTCAATCGCTGATCCTGCTCTACGTAGCTTCCATTTGGCCCCGGCCGAGGAGTACCTGCTGGTCGTGGCATTGGCATGCTGCCACCAGGTACGTCAAATGCGTGTTGCAATCCTTCTCTGAACAACATACTCACTACTTCGTCTTCGTGTAGTAGGACCACCTTCCTTACAACGTCCTCCTATGCCATTCGCGCCACCGGGAATGCCTGGTCCACCTCCGGGCTTCGCTCCTCCTGGTTTCCCTGGTGCACCCCCTGGCATGCCGTTCGGTGCTCCTCCACCTGGTTTTGGCGGTCCTCCTCCTGGGTATGTCCCTTGTTAAACCCCGAGAAACGTCTTCCTGATGAAATTTCATGTACAGCTTCCAGCCCCCGCAATAATTGTGCACGTTTTGAATTTGTATGCAGGCCTTGTATCTTGTTGTTTGTCCGCTATCGCATCTTGCTCTCGTCCCGCACTGACGGACCCAAAGCAGAGCGCTTTGTGCGTTCTCAGGCATAGCCTTCCCTCGTGCGATAGGGTGAGGCATACAGTTTACATGAGGGCTGCGAAGGAAGAGAAGTGACGGAGGAAATGCAACCACGAGCACGTGGAATTAGGTTTGTACATAGGTAATTGCACGCATCGATGAAACAACTTCTCTTGCAAGGCCATTTCTGTTGTGTTTACCTCCAATGATGCTCTTGCCGCTTGTTCAAGGACCTGAAATCATGATACGCAGGGCTGAGATCTCCGTGTGTCCTCTGCTATAACGTGTCATCAGTGCATGTTATCCAGCACTGTCCGCTCTTTTGAGGATTTGTGACGTCTATGATCTGAGTAACAGCTGTAGACTGCACGCTATCGGTAAAGTTGATCGTCCATGGTTATCATGTTTATCATACTCACCAGTTTGTTCGATTTTCAGATGTTGGAGACAAAGTCATGTCTTGAGCTTACTCCACACAATAGCTACAGCGAACAGGGCCGTTGGACCGCACGCCGCACGCTGTAATGGCAAAGTGGCGGTGAAGATGCAGTTAAAGACTTGGGCTAGGATGAACTTTCGTAAAAGTACCGTGTTGGTTGTCCCGATTCGCGCGTTAGCCCATCAAGTGGAGCAACAACTCGGGGTACACACGAAGCCTCAAGCTTACACGGTGTCGGTTCAGTGTGACAAGCCTTCAGCAAACATTCCTGATATTATCTAGGGTTCAGAGAGCATATCACCTGCCGAAGCGTCGGATGCGCGTGCTCCAATACCCCATATTGAAGTTATGAGGTCCGCAGGAAGAAGAACGTGTAGCAAGGTCTTCTCCGTGTACCCGATCTTGGCAATCGCCTGTGCTCACGGTACGTGAGACTATTCTTCGCGGACTTCGTGTTA
>JAXQGX010000349.1:0-15538 GCA_037040455.1 Irpex sp. P115-07
ACCAGCGCAGAACTATGATGAGCGTGGTTAATAAGCGTTCCCAACGCGCGTGAGCTGACTGCAGTACTGGCGGGATTGTCGTACGTCCATCTCATTTACTGACTGTGAATTCGACCCCAGCACTGACAGCGAGGGGTACGAGCAGATATGTACGTATACCGGTTGCTCTGCATAAGCCTGTTGCTCAACTGAATACTTGTAGGTATGTTACTAATTGCATCTACCGCCAATTCGGCTGTTAATAGTAGATACGGGCCAGGAACACTCTTGGATGCATTGTTCCTTAGGTAGTATGAGTACGGCCGGCCCTTTGAGATTCAAACGTACCTGTCTGAAGATTCCGGTGAGCCTTACCTATCATGTGCGACATACACAGCAAACGTACTTGAAGGAGTTCTAGGCTGTCAAGCCTCCCAATACTTTCAGACTGGAAGTCTTTGATCCATCTGAGTCTTCCAATTGTCGATTCCAGGGACTCGTTCAGACTTGTATTAGGAATGAAGACGCGGAAACGTGACAGTGAACACCGAACCAGAGTCCCAGAATGTGAGGCGGCCGCGCTCGTAGGGCTTCGACAGAATCAATGGTCGCTTGATGGTGCTTACTTAGAGTAATCAACGTACTTATCTCCTCATCGATCATCTACGAGGTATTCGAATGCTCCTCCTAACGAGCTGACGTCGAAATCTCGCATATGTATGGGTCGAGGCCGTGTAGATGCCCCGCATGACGTTTGAATTATTAAAAAGACCCGAATATGCAGCCAACAATGCGTATGGCATTGGCCCAGAGGTATGGGTTCGATGCTCCAATATCAACTACCCTGAACAGGTCATATAGTACGCTGCAAGGACAACATATTATTCAGTCAGTTCTTGGAAACATCAAAAATGAAGCCGCCAGCGTACCGTGAACAACATCCATTTCTTGACCGTCTCATCTACATGCGTCGTCAACGACGCCTTGCAATCCGGACAACTCAGCGCCTCAATGAGACCACGCATAACCATCTCGATCCCCGACCTCGATGTCGCTGTTAGAGAGCGTATATCACATAAGAATCAATAACATTTGTGGAGGAACCAAAGCATGTCACGTACCTGGAGTTGCGTCGTACAACACCTGCGAGCCTGCCAGATGATACGCTCGACTCAACACCTGCCTCTGCTCGACAGAACAATACGGCTTCTCCTCGTGCGGATACGGCGACTCATCCAGCAGCGCCTTCAGCCTCGATATTCGCGATCTATGCAGATGGTGCAGCCGTTGTAGATAACCCACGTCCATCCGATCCACAAGATTATGAGGGATACTGTGCACTTTGATGTGGAGGGTATATGGAGAGGCGGCGACAGCGAGATCTTCGAGTGCGTGGGAGGCCGCGAGGCTGTACATCTCAAGCGGTCGGAATGGGGCGAAGTTGAGGATGGTGTTGTAGAGGGGCGTGCCGCGGGCGAGGTAGTGCGGGAGAGCGAGGCCATATTTTTCGAGGGAGGGGAAGGAGGCGGCGAGGCCCTCGAAGGTGGGGTGGTAGTTGTCGCAGGAAAGGTTGTAGATGCAGTGTAGCACGACGTTGAGGATGTCTGAGGGGTCTGGGAGGGTAAATGTTAGGAGATCTCCTCCCGATGGGTCGACGCATGCGACTAAGAGCCCTCCGAAGCTGTTGGACGAAGCTGATACGAGCCTGTGATAGTGCACGAGGAAGAAGATCTCATCCGAGGAGACTAGGACGACGTTGGGTAGGGAAACGTCGAGATGTGCTTGGGCATAAAAGGTGTTAGACACCTGGATGGTAGGGCCTCTTGCCTCCACAGGTGGTTCTTCGATGAGAGGTGGCTCTCCAGAGGGAGCAGGTTCTTCGGGAGCAGGTGCTGCTTCGGAAGGAGTGTAATCCTAAGACATCAACATTGACAATGTCAACAGTCGGGAACGTACAAGATGGTCAAGTGAACTTATAATTACCATTGCGAACGACTCGAGGTTGTCCCACTCCACCCACTGTCCATCATCGTTCAGGAAGTCCGTGTAAGGGACCCCTTGGGCATCTTCAAGGTTTTGCTCGGATGTAAACCCTTCATAGTTCATGTGATCCGACATAAGAATTGCGAGCAATTGAAGTTGTAACTGGCGTCAATCGTTGCTACGACGGCTTTGACTTGGCGAGAAGTATGTAGGAACCTGATGTGGGGTATACGAAGAGACCGGGGAAGGCCACAGACGCGAAAAACTGCCAGGTACAAAAGCAAGTTCGGGACAAAGATAGGCCAGTGGTAAGCTGTGTTTGGAAGACGACAAGCCCGAGAAACGAGTTCTGAAGTGGGTTTTGCCATTCTGGGAAGCTCTCTTTGGCCCGTCGGCCTATCTAGTACTTTCACCCAAAGGCACGCGTCTAGAGGATCTTGCCGATACTTCTATTCAATGTGTTATGTAGACAGCAATAAATAAAAGGCATATGTTGACAGAGAATATGGACGTACTTGCAATTGACCTCACACCAGCTTTGTCCACGCGATTATTGGCCATAGCCAGTTTGAATTAGCAGTCTGTGGCCAGAATGAGAAATCAATTGAGGTACCCGGTGACATCGTGGCCTGTGGGAGAAGCGGAGGTCGTGGTGATCTATAGATTTAGAGCAGATTTGGACCCCAGCCTGGGCATTACCGGGCTTTACCCACTCTTCGCAGTTGGCCTGACGCCCACCGGTATCATGAGCGAGCAAACCTGGACTGAAGCTGCGCATTCAGAGTCATGTTCTTGCGACTGTCTATGACGTACTGATAGCAGCAACAGGGACCCAAGTAAAGGCAGAATCTCGAATTTATGTGCCGACAGTGCACAACTATTGCTATTCAGCCGGCTACTATATTCCTGGCAATGATATCCTATGTTATCTACAGTATCCCCCCACGCTCGGACGATGTACTTACACGCGCACATGTCATCCCATTCATGGATGAGCCTGAACAAGTTGACGCTTTTGTTGACTGTGCTTAGTCTGTCACAGTCAACCCTATACGATCGCTGATATTGTCTCGTTCACTTTTCGACGCTGTTACTATTGAGATACCTGAGTACTGATTAGTCTTCTCGAGATTCGCCGCTTGTATACGGAGTGCTAGCTCACCTTCGGTCACCGAACCACCCTATCGATCCCAGATACACTCATTACATAGGAGACCACTCGCAACACGACTAGGATAAATCTCTTCGTAAATCTTCAGGTAGCCGGGCTGGGCAGAGCAGCGCCATTGAGGCACAAACCAGAGGAGCTTCATCAGAGCGAGGGATGAGGATGAGAGGAACGACGCTAGCACGGGGGCGAGCCGGGCAGTATCAGCCCGAGTTCCAGTAAGAAGACAACTGAAGCCTCAGACGTTGCCTTAGACCTTTTTGGTTGAAGCTATAGATTTTTCATATAAATCCATCTCTGTCCTCGATGCAAAATGCTCAAGTTGAGCGACTCACTGGAAAGTTGTCCTCTAGTCTGCGTCGGCTATTCAGTCTTCGTTTCCGCCTCATCCCATACGAGTATCATATTCCTCAGACATCGTCCTAGAAGTCGTCGTTAGAGCCCGGTAATGCAGATTGATGGCGAGAGCATTGCAGAGCAAAACAGTGAGGTAAGAAGCCGGCGGACTGTCGTGGTCGAAGCTGAGCGCTGAGAGATGACGCGGGACGGATGCTGGGCCTGCGCAAGCTTTTTCCTTTTTGGGAGATCACGTGTGTCACGTGCGATTACTCGGCATCACGGCAGGACAGACTCAGATAGCGATCGTAGCGGCTGGCTGGCGGTCGGCACACATGTAAGGTATCAATCCTTCAAGCTTCAAGAGTCATTTAGGGAGATGATTTGGGCTGTTCGCCTCATTCGGATCAGTGACGTGATCGACTCCCGCCAGTCGACAGCTCGTGCGTGAGTGCCCTCATGGAGAAGCTGACCGCGAAGTACTGAAGCCTGGTTCTGGTGAAGTTGAATCTGTATAAGGTTGTCAGAGAGATGAGGATGGTGAACGCAGCTTAGCGCGGAAGATATGCCAACAGAGGTATGTTCGTTCTATTTGATGCAGGCACTCACGCTTAGTGGGTTTCGTAGTGTCAGTGACTATGGACGACCTCAGGATTGTATCGATCCAGCCAGCCCATCCCCCCTCTCGCCAACATTGCACCTTGAACCTCGGTCCCGATTCTGTCCGCGTGCGCCTCTAATTGTTTAGATCTCGTGAGACGATATTAGGCATGTATACAGACTTCCCTAGATGCAAATCGAAGCGTTTTTATCGACTACTCGACGACTTCAAGCGCGCGTGCCATCGGCGCCTGTAGAATTACCGTACGAGGCAATCAAAACACTGCTACGCCCAGGTTCGTGGTGTATGTGCAACTCCCAACCTCTCACGTACATGCTCTGTCTCATCCGACTCTACGTTCCTCTTCGTCTCAATCACTGCGGTCGTCCACCGATCACCTCTCGATCACTCTCGATCCTGCCACCTACGCCCTCATCCACCCTCACCTTGTTACAAGATCAATCGGGAGGCTATGATGTTTCCCCTGATACACAACGCTTAAATGGCCTATCGGTTTGATGACCGCAAGCAGGTACGTATCGTGGTATGTACGCTCGTGGTTCTTTCAATTATGCTGACTGAGACAGCCCAGCCAAGTACCTGCCTCCCATCTGTTGATCTCCCACTCAAGCCTTTCGAGAAAGCTGCGGTTGCTCGAGCCACGTACTAGCGGCAACATACCGTGTTCTAAGGAACGACTCAGCACGGGTAGAGTAACAGGTCACTGATATAGTGACACATGGTGCGTTGACGTTCCCAACCAAAGATCATCATGCACGTTTCTGATTACCGTTGTAGGTTGAGATTGACTCATGATCTATGCATGCCCCTTCGAGATGACGTGTTCGTAGATGTGAGATTAGACCATTAACATCTAAGTGAGTCGTGCGTCTTGTTCATGCACTTATTCACCCTCTCACAGACAGAAATACTTAGGTCGACGGAGAAAGAAACAAGATGTGTTCATGAATGCTGTATATATGCTTATCAAACCATGAATAAGCCTGTACATGTTTCTCGGACTCGTTCAATAGCTTTCGAACTATCTAACCGTCGCTGCGGCTGATACAGAGCGGTTACTATCATTTAGTAGCATTTGATACCTAGCGTTGACAAGTCGAAGGAGGTCTCGAGTACGATGGGGATGTACCGTCACGGGAATACAAGCGCGATACTATGGCACTCGGCAGTTATCGTGCGGTTGCGAGTTGAGGGATGATTTGTGAGATATTAGGTTACGGTAACGTACTCCTTCGGCTGCAGGAACCTTTGTTGTAGGGGGAAGAGCGTACGAAGGGAATTTCATCCCATTCAATGAGAACGGGATTTATGTCCAGTCTTTCATTGAATGTACATATGCTGTTGTCCCGTAACCTACGTAGTATTGCAACAATATCGTGTATGATTGATTCAGTATCAGATATGGACCAGATAGCTATCGTACAAGGGATAGAATCAACGTACCGCATTTCCGCGCTCACCGACCGCGGCCTGTGAATGATTTTGGAAGTCACAGGCTGAGATGGTGTGAACTTGCATGGTCTCGTGGTTTCGTGGAGTCCGAACACGTTGCGCTCCTGCGAAGACCAATCAATAAACCTGAAGCCGTCAAATTTGCTCGAGCTGCGCAACGGAAGCATTTGTCGAAGGAAGACGGAGCGGTTTCCTATCTCAGTTGGCTATTGAGAGTCGTGTAGTGTCATGGATAGACGAAGCGTTGTTTTTCTTGCGAGTTGGTGAATAGTACGGCATGGGTGAGACAACACAAAACATTGACGAGGATGTGCATCCGTAGAATTAATTGATCGCCGTGAAATACTTCATACTAAGAGAAAGAGTTGAGTGAGCTACGGCTAAGTGATTGATAAGCATCACATCTAGTTTACCAGAAACGAAAGATAAGGGCCTCCATGGGCTTCTACGGACCGTGTCCTTGCGACAGAGCGTACGTTTCTGGCTTGCAAATGTCCCTCGAATAACTGACATGCTCTATGCACGCCCATGAGTGTTTATAGCATAACAGGTGAATGAGATGCATGTGGAACATCGAGGGCTCTTCTCCGCTGGTGTGAGATGATCAGTCGGCGTACACGGCCGAAAGTTGTTGGCTAGGGCACCTGTAATGGACTTCGTCACCCTGGTCCTGTATATCTCCTCGCGGCTTGATGTGAATGTATATTCTCTGAGTTGAGCTATCCTGTGTTTGTCAAGAGGAGCTGCAGATCGACAGACATCCTTTCCGAACGCTCATACCGACCACTGCATGGGATGAACAAGCGGAAAGGGCGATGGTTGGCAGGTAGGGGTACAATCGAAATCCAAGTTCTTAGAATAAGTGACGAAAGCATTATACAGTCGATAGTGGCAGAGGGGGTATGGGTTGTTGTGGGTGCTGCGTCGCGATAGTCTTGTTGAGAGTGACAGCACGGATAGTCGACTTGAAGAGATCATATGTCGTGAGCAGCACAATATCTGTGACAGATAGACAACCTACGCACCTTCGAGTCCTGAGCCACCGACTCCCGTCTAACGATACCTCCCGACCAGGATCCCACTATAGCCTCGACCGACGGTTCCGGCGTGGTACTTACGCCCTTACAGTGACCAGACCGCTGAGGACCTTCGCTTTGCGATCTTGTTGTCCTTCTATGATCTTACGACAAGAGTGATTTCGATACCCAAAAGATTTCTACGTGCTCGTTGAGGGTGTGGCGAGCATGGAGTCGCGGCCATGTAAGGAGAGAGAGGAAGTTAGAGGTGATAGGCTCAGTGTCAAACGGCCCGATCAGCGAAGGCAAATAAGAAGGGTAAGACTTGTGCCTCCCGTGGGAATATATATTTGTTACACATACTAAGCGCGCAGTAGCCTGTGCTGACCTCATTCTCGACGACCACCTTCCATCTATAACCGACGCTGCTTGCTTTCGGTCTCCTACAAGGGCTAAAAATTACATGCAGGAGCGAAGAGGATCAGGTTTCTATCCAGGCACTTAGACGTCAAACGATGATATGAAGGCACGGGCTGCCACCCTCATCGCCATCCGTATCGACAACCGTCGACGTGGGTGACGACGAGGGATGCAGTCATCTTGTACTCAGCTTTGATCGGCACGCTCGACAGTCCAGATTGTAAAGTGTTGGTCCGTAAACACGTCGACAATATTTACACAAAATCTTGCTTCAGGTGGACTTGTCCTGTCTGGGTTTAACCGAGGCTTGATACTGACTATCAATTGCTCTCTTTAGCGTACTATATGACCCTGGCCCATCAGTGAACAACTTGAAAGTACCATGCATATGGGGATTACTTATTTTTTATATAGTCTGAATGTTAAGAATTTCGATATGATCATTGGCGTGAGTACCGTACCTGCGAGTGAAAATGGAAGCTCACTCCTAGCTACCGGCTCTTTCGAATATAATACATCGATCTAAAGCAATATTCACTTTGCAGACCATAAGTTTTTTTCTTCAATAGTATTGTGGAGAACACAGCCGAGGGAGAATGCAGCGGTTGTGGTCTTACTAGTACTAAAGGGCCCGTATGAGACAGCAGAGAGCTGTGGCGTGAATCGATGTCTCACACGTCATTAAAGACCCAAAGAGAGAAGGGGTGTCTCAGTTGTGTGCCTCGATGATTACGAGGTGGGTGAACGAACGAGACGACATGCTCAACAACATATCATATGGTGACTTTGTAGATGAAGTTACATTGATCAGGCGGAGAACATTGGGGCCAAACTGTCCAGCAGCCTCCTTTCCCACTATCCACACTCCGCCGGGAGCCAGGGCATAGCCTGTTTGCTCAGAATCAGATCCAGGGATGAGAAATACCTGCACATTGTGGCGCTGCGCCAGAAAACATACCAAACTGCCAGAGCATAAAACACGTGTGTCAACACCTCAATATTCGATAGTGCGCTATCAATCGAAAGGCTCCGTCAGCTCCCAATTAAGAAACCTCAAGGTAATAGAATGCGTACCGCGACCAGCAGCCATCTCGAACAGATACTTTCCAGAAGCCCCTCTGCTGACTGCATGCAGTGCGTGCAGGCGATGGCGCGGAGCTCGGCATGCATGATGCTCTCCATCGTTGCTCGTGGCATTCCTGCAGCACAAGCCCGTGGAACATTCAGAAGTGGGTCTTTGGTTAGTTCAGTTGATACAATTCATACCCTCAGACAAACGAAGCAAGATAGAGGACGACTAACCGGGTGATGACTCCCGATAGAGGCGATGGCATGCCAGCGTGACTACCGACTTTGCCTGTTCCCTATTCACAAGCGAGCAGTGCCCAGCGTGTGGAGGAAGATCTGTGTCGCCTAGAATCGTTTTTATGGCATCGAGCCTAGTGCCGTGAAGCTTGTACAGCTTGAAGAGGTACTTTGTGCCCATGAGATTAGCGTAGTGAGGTGAAATGGAATTGGACAAGTCCAGCGCAAGGGTATGTTCAGATGTTGCGACAGCGAGGTTCTCCAGTCCTTGCGAGACCGCAAAAGCGTATACGGCGATAGGATGATCTTTTGCATGGAGAAGGAACATATTGAAGAGCAGAGTATCGTTAGATAGGTACCGAGAGAGAGGTGTGAGGCCGTAGTGGGTCAAATGGGGAAGCAAGGAAATAAGGCACTGGAGCGACGGTAGATATGCCACGGGCGAGAGATCGTAGACACAGTGAAAAACCAGATTCAGTGCGTCGGATGGGGTGTCCACATTCAGAATCGGCATGGCAGCGGGCACGCCTGGTATCATGGTGTCTGCGATCACAGGCGACGCAGGAACCCCCCCGCCGTTTTGGCTCGTAGGGGCGATGAGACTGGCAAAGTGATTGGTAGAGGCTGACAGGATTCTGTGCGAATGCACAACGAAGAGTACATGGTCGGATGAGAGGACTAAGAGGTCGACAGACCGATCGTCCAGATTAGCGCCGACGTGGAAAATGGATGAGATGTCGGTCACTTCGGGAGTCGTAGGTCTGGAAGACGCATCGAAGGGCATGTCAGCCTAGAGTAAGGCGAAAAGAATACATTATTTGTGTTAGGTTACTTCAAGGGAATATATGAGATTTTAATCGTACCCGTGGGTCAGGTTCTTGCATAACGGTCGGCGACGAAGAATCAACGCGTAGAATTCTCTTTCTTCTACTGAAGGGGAATTGTTATTGTGTTCAGCATCCGCTGGCTGTTCATGGGTAAGACCTTCCGAGTCGGAATGGTCGGTGGTGTACATGTCCAGGACACTCACCAGTGAGGATAGCTCCGATTCGAGGAGCAAGGAGAGCTCTGTGCAATCCCAGCGAAAGCTCGAGCCGCTTATGTATGGCATGCATTTCATTTCGGCGTGTTTCTAATTGTGCACTCAGTATCCAGTATTGATGGACCATGGAAAGTTGGCCCGGGGCGATGATTGCGTTTAGTTGCAGCCTCGAGCGAGACCCTCGATGTGTCGTACACGTAAGTGTACGTAACGACCAGAGAATGCGGAAGACACACTGAGAAAAGAGAGACTCTTGTGATTCTGTGTATCTCATGATATATAAGTATTGGCCATCTCCGTTACCGTTCAATGATTGGAGACTCGGAGCCTGTTATGCAGCATGTAAACGATGAATCGATGAACGTTTGATGAACGTTCGAAACTGCGGCAATTCAACTCGAAGTTGACGATTTTGCCGACCTCGTACTTGAAGATCACTATTGAGTGACGAATCTCGACATGGCAGCAGTACCCTCCATGCATGCTAGCGCTAGCTGTTTATGAGAGTTTGCGAGAGCATCGTCGTTGTAGTAGCAAAGCCCCCTGAAATCATAGGTTTGCAGTGGATTCGAAAATCGTTTAGCGCCTATCTCCAGCCCAGGTGACTATCCTCCTCCCTATACTATTATCCTAGCTGTTGATTCTCATTAATCCTTTACAACGGTTGTATGACAAACTGTCTGGAATTGCCCAGAATTCTTCACTTATAAGCTAGTTGTAAACTTATTTAGGTTTCTTATGGCCTTTTCGGCGGTACACCGTGACCGTGACATGGCAGCGGATTACAGTAACATTCTGAGGGGAAAGCCCCTGCTGAATTGCGGCGAGGAGGGCTCCTCGGGTAAGGGTGCCCCGTTTAACTTTGTCCCACCGCAAAATGCAGGGTACCACTGAGTTCTAGCCTGTGCACTTGAACTTGAACTCTGTCACGTCCGTGAAGAATCCACTCATAAGACAAACTCCGAGTCAACTTCTATATCTGATCGCTCGTCGCACCCACCACGCACCTGAGCGCTAGCGCTGAGCGCTGAGCACTGACACCGAGTGGTATACGGTATGCCGTACCTTTACTCCGCGAGTTCACCGAACTTAACTTTAACTGCATGACTTCGAGTCTCGAGCTCTAGGCAGAACGAACTCTAGACCGTGGCGTGGTCATGTCGATGGCCGCAGTGGCACAGTCAATATCGTTTTTTCCGTTTCATATTGACGGCTTGCAGTGAGTAAGTACCTGACCATGTTGGTCAGTCCAGATTTGAATGCCAGGAATTACCATATGAGGCAGTGGATAATACTAAAACGTTAGCCTAAGGCTGACACAGAAGATTTTGCCATGAAGAGCAGTAGTTGTGCTCTCAGCTTACCCAGTTAACAGCCATTCCTTTCCATACACAGAAGATGTCCACACCCGCGAGGTAGCATTCACACAGGATGCCTGGCAATGGTGCAGCATGATATAAGCATAATATTGAGCATCGTGTATGCACTAAGAAAATTGACCACAACTACAAAGACCAAGTCAAACGCAGAGCAGGTAGAAACATAGATGACAGGTCATCTGACAAGAACCGAAAACCAACTTCGGTTCGTCACCCACTATATCGTACGCTGAAACAAATGGACGACATCAATTGTCTGATCGTACCCAGCGTAAAACGACGTCTGTACTGACCTTGAACAGCATCCACTTCGATACCACGTCTTCTACGTGTGCAGCTAGAGACTCCTTGCAGTCTGGACAAGTCACGGCTGTGATAAGGTCGGACATGATTATCTCAATACCAGGCCTCGATATCGCTATTATCATTGCAGGGCATGGCATCAGTGAGCATCACTAGCCTGAAGATACAATTTCATTCAAATAACGTACCGGGTGTGGCATCGTAGAACACTTGCGCTCCCGCCAGATGATACGCCCTACTCACCACCTGCCGCTGCTCAATCGAACAATACGGCTTCGCCACGTGCGGGAATATCTTCTCGTTCAACAACGCTCTCAGCCCGTCCATCCGCGTATTGTGCAGGTGATGTAGCCGTTGGAGGTACACCGTGCCTATCGTGTCTGCGATGGGTTGCGCGAGGTTGTATACTTTGATGTGGAGGGTGTATGAGGACGCAGCGACGGCGAGGTCTTCGAGTGCGTGTGAGGCGGCGAGGGTATATGTCTCGAGAGGTCGGAGGGGGCCGTAGTTGAGGAGGGTGTTGAAGAGCGGTTTGCCACGCGCGATGTGGTGTTGGAGCAAAAGACCGTACTTTGTGAGGATGGGAAGTGATGCGGTGAGGCATTCGAAGGTTGGGTGGTAGGTGTCGCAGGAGATGTCGTAGATGCAGTGTAGCAGAATGTTGAGGATGTCCGAGACTTCGGGTAGCATTAGTGTTAGCGGCTCGTCTTTGGTGGGCTCCGTCTTGGTCTGGAGTAGCCCTCCAAAATCGTTCAACGATAGGGCGAGCAGTCTATGGTAGTGGACGGTGAAGAAGATCTTGTCGAGCGAGACGAGGATGACGTTCGGTGGGAGAATGTCGAGATTAGCATGGAGATTGAAGGTGTTTGAGACCTGGATTGTACGTCCAGTGCTGCTTGGGAATGGAGGCGTGTTCTCTGACGGAGTTCCCACCTATAGAGGAGGAGACACAGGTGATATGAGCATGCACTAGAGGCGATTAGGAGAGACGTCGACTATGTCGGAGTGAACTCACCGGTGTCATTTGACCCAGGTTATCTCGTCCCTCTGTCGCACTATCCACCCCGTCACTGCTACTGGTAGACCCGCTTCTAGAGGTCAGGTCATCTTGCTGAGGCACGAAATGCTGAGAACTGAAGTAATCGGACATCGATGGCGTGGCGGTAGCAGTCGACTGGGCGAGCTATTGTCTTCTGTGGCTCGTACGACGCGAAATCTTGCAATGCAGAACGTCGGTCTTGATGGTGGTGGTGAAATCGAAAGAGGAACAAAAGAGCTTGTCCGCACGACTTCAGCACGACTTCGACCACATCCCCCGGCGCCAAGCTGGGATTGAAGGAAACGCTGCGGGAAGCGGGAGGTCGACACATCCGATGGCGACCGCCGTTGTGTTCAGCCTTGGAGGATGAAAAACACTTCCACTTCGCTGTCATTGGTAGCGAGGGCGATGTGACCATGCTGGTCAGAGGCTTCGCCGTCGTCGGCAGGGGCAGCCGGGCCATCTTCAGCCCGCTCAACATATAGCGGAGTCAAGCTGCGCCGGGAGGTTTATTCAGGACTATTACACGTTCTAGAGTCTCTGCATAGCCCTATAATGTGCTTTAAATTTGTAGACAAGGAAGGTAGAAGATCTAAAAGAGGCAACAGAGGACGTCAGAGAATCCAGGGAAACAACAAGAAAGTTTTGACGCGCCTGCTGCAACCTCCTCTTGCCCGCTGCATCTCTCTGTCGACAACCGCAAATCTGGTCAACCCTCTGTGGCGACTGACGAAGAGCTTGGAGAGGCTGATGAAGTGACAGAGGTATAATGATGTTCAGAGAAGAAAATGATAACATAGGGGTTGGTGTTGTCGTTGCAGGTACTACAAATTCAACAGGACGTGTGGTTTGTCCGAGCCTAGTGGACTGCAACCGAGGTCGACGAACTCCACGCAAATCTTGACCAAGCTTGAAGGAATAATGCCTTTCTAGGCATTATTAAGGACGAAATAATCGATATATTGGTTAGTGAAAGCCTATTTTATCCAGCAGTTACGTCCTCGGTACTCACAATCATTCGATAGGGAACCTACGAAACCAACATGCAGTCTTCATACTATGATTTTCCTCGTACAGAAGAAAGTCGTCCATTTTCCGCAATTGTTGTCGTGCGTATGTTGCGAAGAGAGCAAGGGGAGGTGAGCACAGCACGGTATTCGCGACCGTCCTACACTCGTCTTCTCTAGCTCCACAAAATCGCAAAGAGGGTAATTCATCGTTCAGAATCGCCCGCATGTACATAGCATCCTCCCTAAAAACGGAGTAGCACGTATTCCCCGCACAAACAGGTCAGCAGGTGCGCTATCAAATTCAAAATAACATACGCTGACATACCTCCGCCAGAACTATTCTCCTTGTGATAACTGCGGTGGGGCTGATTGCTTCATCCATGAAGCCTTGAGGATTAGTGCAGCGTTTCGTGCATGGTCCTCTGGCGCACCTCTTGAACGTCAACGATGAACGGACATCCTGGGATAACCGAATTCCCGTCCGCGTCACGCAACATAGTTGCCAACGCGGACCGCAGACAACCAACACTTGCTGTATGCCCCTAGCAGCATCTTCATCAATGCTTTATACGCTGTCGACTGAAAACTGCGTCAACAAGCGTTCCTCCAGTGAACCCGGAGCTACGATCACTCACCACCGGACCCGTCTTACCGCTACCCATTCTGCTGCTCCACTGGGCTCTTCTCCCATGTTTACGATCGACATCCACCCTCCAAATCTCATCGTCCAGATCGGCGAGGCAAAAACTCAATCGCACGCAGGTGGTGCCCGCAGGCTTCCTCTGGCTCAACTTTCATCACCGGCCAATCGTCTCCCATTCGTTGCACCCCGGAACGCTTCGAGGGTTCAAACGTTCAAATGGCACCTTCGTATTGGACTTTTGGATTTCTGGCAAGTCTCCAGCTGGAATTAGGCCTATGAGTGCACCGTAGGGTGGGTAGCCTTCCGTCCACCAGCTGCTGGGAAGATTCGGGCAATCTTGCGAACTGAGACGAGCTTGATGGCGACTGGCGATGCTTCAGAGCCACTGTCAGCAGCGATTCGCAGGACATGTAATACGCAGGAGGTGAGAAGAGGTACGAGGACGTACGGTGGTCGTGGTGGTAGCAGCAAGAGGTGGTCCGCTGCCACTTCGGTCGTTACAAATTGAGCGCCTACTCTCACATTCTTCCTTGACCTTCCCCCTCATATCTCCTCCAACAACGCCTTCATTATCATCTCTCATGGGGCCATCAATTGCTTTATTGCGGCCCGTCTTTGACGATGTGATCATCTGACGCGACTCTGAAACTGGATGGGTATGAGTACGTGGAATGTTTTGGTCGCAGGGAGATCGTCACTGGGTGGTCGAGTTTGGACTGGTCGAGACGTAGAATCTACGAATGTGTAGGGCGGGAATGTCCGTTGATCTGCTTGGTGCTTCGTGGCGGGAATGGCAGGGATAAGGTTCTTCCACTTTCTCGCCTGTCATGGTCGTGCGCTGAGAAATCACACTGTAGTGACTAGTCTTTCTCTAGTCTGGACGGGCGAGACGAGTAGTTGTCGACTACGAGCCTCAGCTCTATGAGCAGTTATCTAGTCCGGCTCTGGTGGTTGCATTCTACAGGCATCATGACTACACATGTGCCAACGCACGTCTCGTCGTCCTGTAACAATGTGAAGCCGGCTTAGAGCCATCAACCTATGTCGATCTATATCATCACATGATTTTTGTTCTCTACTTTGCTACGTAGGCTGTCCGACTCAACTCCAGACCGACAACCATCTTACCATCGACGACTTTTTTCGTGTAGAGGCAACGATAATTAAATTTTATCATCGCAGACATTCTTCCACCTCCAACCCCCTACAAGTCCTCCAAAAATACTGCATTCAATCGATATAACACGCCACTGACAACCCACGGCACATCTCAATCTGGAGTCTCGGATTTTCAACTTCCTTCTTAGGAAAAACCGGCCAGAAGTTGTGCCTTGACGGTCAATATGGGTCCACTAGTGAGTAGACGGGATTGTTAGACGGAGATGGGTTGGTGGCTAACTGCGCCATTGCACTCGTATGACGTAGTTGCTAGTACCCCGTTGTGAGAGACCTTGTCATATTTCGCACCGGTGGATTCAAGAAGCCGCATGCTATTGCAACGTATATGATGCTGCTCTTGTTAGTGTCTCCGTCTCCGTAAGTTTCATGGTTCGTTTGATACCCAATGAAGACCTCATTAGCTCGCTCATGCCATTTTTCGCAACAGGATAGCCTGGCTCTCACCAGACGATCTACACATTTCTCACGAGAAGCCGTCAAATTGCTCCCCGCAGGCGAACAGACTTGAATCTCGCCTACATGCGAGCGAAAGGGAAGTCCACACATTCGGCATGACAACATACGTGAGGTATCTCTGTCCATTTTACTCTTATAAGTCTGGAACTCTCACATCCGACCGACCATGACCAGAGTATGACGCAGGGCATTCTATCACCCAGAAG
>JAXQGX010000350.1:0-15157 GCA_037040455.1 Irpex sp. P115-07
TGATTTTAATTCTAAGATATGTACACATTCCTATCATACACTATCTTCTGGTACCCCATAAATATTTCAGAATGCATTCCAGGCCTCGTTCTATCGTAGTTCGCTCCCGACATGTTTCGCATCACTTTTGACGCCTGCGAGTACCGCTCATGGGGCGACAAGTGAGTCCCAGTGAGAATCGGTTCTGCCCGGGTTAACTCAGATCGACTGTCCTCGAATTGACCTGCCATTGTCGACTCACATCGACTCAGCCTATCCTTAGCGCTGGTGTGGGATGAAATTGACCTCTTCTCGCGGTAAATACGCAGGTGAATGATGTGATTGTCGTAGCTGTGTTAGATTTAGCGTACTATGCTTCGAGGCGGGCATGCGAAATTACATCGGCGCCTAACGCCGCCTTTCAACTTAATTTGGTCTACCGCGGCGGATGACTTTATTGAGGACAACGTCGATTTGCCCGTCCATATGCACAACTACAGAGGTAAATATCTCTACTGCTTCCCCTACTACTCACTCTCATGATGGATTCCGTAGGGTTTTCGTTAGAAATCGACCCACCACGACCTCCCAATATCCCCGCCAATTTCAAGTACTGCCGGTGCGGCCTGCGATGCAAGCCAGCTGCATGGGTGAATCGGCATACCTACCTCCGCCACCAGAATGAGGTCAAGGACAGGGAAAGGAGTGCAGCAGAGGGGCGGCCATTCACTCCAACCGGAGCAGGTGTTCGCAAGAAGCCAAGAAGGCGGACATTGTCACCTACCGTTGATGGTGATTCGCTCGGTTCTGCTAGAGATGCACAACACCTCGTATGTTCTTTATCTGGTCCACTTTGTATGTATCACTCACTATGCATTGCTTTCCATCTAGATTAATACTGGTGCTCGCGATTGTTCTAGCCGACCGTCTACACCATCCCCAGATTCCCCGGGGCCGGTCGCATCAGGTTCGCAACTACCTCTAGAAGATGATGGTAAGTATTGTTTCCAATCCCATCGACGTACACAAGCTGATAGTGGCCATGGTAGACGCAGACTTCATGGATACTTCTTATGACGGAACAGAAGACTTACCTGCACAAGGCGGTCTTCCGCACGCTCAGGACGAGGATGCTGCAGCCGACGAGGAGCTAGCTCGTCTTACTCAGCTTGCCCTCGGTCTCGGGTTTGACCCACAAGGAGATCCAGAGTCTGTGCCTATAGGGAACACCTCTACCAGCGCCACCGGAAACGAGCCCATACCGGAGCCACGTCCTATACACATGGAGGATCTTCAGACATCCCAGGCTTTTATTAATGCACTCCGAGCCGCTTCCCTCGACAACGGCGACCTTCCTCCCCACGTCGTCGAACGTCTACGCCAGCCCCTAACAGGGGTGCCCAACCTGGCAGATGACCCCGCTCTCGCATTCTCCCTGGAATATTACCTTCGTATTGATAACGCCGCAAACGTAGTCTACGACAGTGTATGTAAATTGGTGAAGAAGTACCACAATATCGATATGCTTTCGCTAGAGCAAGTTAAACGGAAGGCCGAAGAGATCACTGGCGTCGTGCCCATATACACCGACATGTGCGATGGAAGCTGCGCTGCGTTCACGGGGCCGTTCGCAGCACGCGAATCATGCCCGCTTTGCTCTGAGTCCCGCTTCGTTATTCACAAGGGCCAGAAGCTTCCTCGCAAGCAATGTGTCACCATACCTGTGGGACCCCAGATTCAAGCTGCCTATCGCTCCAGGGAGAACGCATAAGCCATGCGCTACCGAGCAGAGTTGACAGAGAAGCTGTTAAAGAACCTTTACGACATTCCCGGCTTTCAAATCGAGGCCTTCTCCGACTATATTCACAGTTCCCAATACCTTCACGCCTGTGATGAAGGGCGCATTACTTCGGACGACACCGTTCTGATGTTCTCCATCGACGGCGCCCAGCTTTACCGATACAAGGAATCGGATTGCTGGATATACATTTGGGTGCTACTGGACCGCGATCCGAACACCCGCTACAAGAACAAACATATCTTCATTGGCGGTGTCGTCCCAGGTCCCCACAAGCCCAAGAACATTGAGTCGTTTCTCTTCCCCGGCTTTCAACATGTCGCAGCGCTCATGAAGGAAGGGCTACACATTTGGAGGGCCGACACTGGAGCGGTTTTCATATCTAGGCCCTTTATACCCTTCTTCCTCGGTGATGGACCTGGTATTGCTATGTTGAACGGCTTAGTTGGACACCATGGTCGCTGTGGCTGCCGTGTCTATTGCGCATTAGCTGGACGACATAAGCCTGGCGCGGGTGGTCACTACTATCCCGTTCTACACAAGCCGACTGACATTGAAGGAGCTGCGCATCAGGGTTCTCAGCACTCGGACGTCGACATCACCGATCCTCTCTATTCGGATTCAAAGGATTGGGTTAGACGCTACGAGCACAACAGGGATACTGTGCTCCACGCACCGAACAATGCAGCCTATCAACGTGCTCGCCGTGACACTGGCATCTCCAAGCCAACCCTCGTGAGTGGGTTTCCTCCAGACCGGATATTCCCCATTCCTCTCTGCTTTCCTGCCGACATCATGCATCATGCCGGCATCAACAATCCCGACCTCCTTATTCCACTCTGGCGAGGGACGATGCAATGCTCCGCACCTGATCATGTCAGTAACTGGGACTGGGCTGTATTCCGTTCGGACGAGAAATGGCAAGCACACGGGCGCATCGTTGCAGCCACAAGGCCGTACCTTCCAAGCTCGTTTGATCGTGCACCGCGCAACATTGCGGAGAAGCTTAACAGTGGATATAAAGCAGCTGAGTTCCTTACCTATCTCTACGGGCTCGGCCCAGCTCTTCTCTTCGGTGTTCTCCCAAGGCCGTATTGGAGGAACTTCTGCAAGATGGTCAGGGGTATGCGGCTTATCTACAAGTACAAGAAGGGAGGCATTTCACGAGGCGACCTCGCAGAAGCACACACTCTTTTGTGTGAGTTCGTGATTGAGTTTGAAGAACTCTATTACCAGCGTAAGGTCACCCGCCTCCATTTTGTACGCCAGAGTGTTCATGCGCATATTCACCTGGCTACCGAAACGGTCAACACCGGACCATACACGACGAAGTCCCAATGGCCTATAGAACGCACAATTGGGATGCTTGGTGGTCAAATCAGACAGCCCTCTAATCCATTCGCAAATCTTGCCCAAAGGGCTGTACGTCGCTGTCAGATGAACGCTCTCAAGCACATGTTTCCCAGCATGGATCCCGATTCAGATCGCCCCCTCCGTCCACGACACTCATATGATGTAGGAGATGGCTATATCCTCAGACACTATCGCGATAAGAGACCTCGTAGGTTGCGCACCTGCGAAGCCGAGGTACTCCGAGAGTTTGTACTTGAAAAGGGTTTTGCAACGGAAGCCGACTGGCTGCGCAATCCTGCATTAGTCCGCTGGGCTCGGTTGCAGCTTCCAACCGAGCAGCTCGCTGGGTCCTGGAGAGAGAAAGAAAGACCATTCTTGGATGGTCGAACCCGTCGTATGGTTGAGGTATGTAGTACTCTCCCGACTATGTCAAATATATACATATACTCAGACTAGCACACTCAGATCTATCATCGGCAACAAGTCGAAATAGCGGAGGTTTATTTCTACTTCTTCCTCGATGCAGAAGACGAGATACCAGAAGGAGAACGCGAGGCATATGCACTAGTCTCGATAGTGGGCCCACCTGATCCAGAACTATTGGAATTATCCTACCGTACCTTCTGGTCTTGCGTACCAACCGGCGACGACGGCCTTGTCATAATCAACGTTAAGGCAATACAAGCGACAGTAGCAGTTATTCCCCACGAAGTCGACATCATTGACGACCCCGAACTGCGAGAACGTGTCCGCGGACGTTGGTTCATGGTTCCGGAATTGGGCGCGGATGCAGCAGTGTTAGCAGGAGTCGAAGATGGTGATGATGAGGACGATGATGGAGACGATGTTGAAGATGACGCTTAGTTTTATTAGGTATCTCCAGTACATACCTCTAATGAGTTCCCTGTCCCTGAGTGTACGAATACCAGGCGCGTTTGCAATAACAGTCATGTATTCAAAAAAAAGCTCGAACTACTTAATTACATCATTGCCCGGCTTCTTGACTTTCTTCGTGTACCTTCTACGAGCAAACATCAAATACTAGAAAGGCGAAGAAAGAAAGAAAGCAACGCACTTCCAACTCAATGTCTCTTCCCCGGCATTCAGGCGTGTGAACTTGGCAGTAGCGAGAGCTTCGAAGGAATGGCGGTGGCGGTGGCGGTGGCGGCGGTGACGGTGATGATGACGATGGGCACAACGACGGACATGATGGTGTCATGGTGTGTGAAGGTATCGGACTCCGTAAGTGGAATCTAGTGAAAACTCGTGGTCAAGGACGTTAAGGGACTCTCGCCCGCTGTAGCCAATGTTGCGCTTGCCGAAGACACTGGTGCAAAGAGCCCAGTGAACTTTTGTGAGCGTCGAATCATTGGTGCACGACGGAAGACAAAGTCAGTCTCGACTAAAACTTGAGAAGCAGAACAGAAGAACGTACCTTGTTCGCCAAGATTAGAGCACCCATAAACACACTCTCGCATGCGCACTGCTCGAGCGCGATCTGCAGATGCGGCCTGGTCCTGTTGATATAGACGAGGGCGACAAGGAGGACTGGGCCTTGACTTCAGCCTTGTACAGCACACATCGTTGCAGAGTTGAGGAAGTCTGCGTGGCAATGGTGACGAGACATTGAGCGTCCTCTTGAATGCAATGACGAGGAACGGCCCATGGCGTCGTTGACGGTTTCGATGCTGTAAGGGGAAGTTTGATTAGTTATTGGTTGAAAGATAAAGAGTATGAGAGATATGAAACGATGAGAGAGGGACATTTTGAGTGGGTGAATTTGAGACCTGCGGGTGAGCGCAGTCAGGCGTCGATGGGACTAGCCTCGTTGATTGTTGAATAGGGCTCTGTCATTGTACGAGAAGGCGTTCTTGAGGGAAGGGAGGCTGCGCAAAGAAGAGGAGAAGAGGAGAAGAGGAGAGGTGGCTGCGGTGGGAGGGATCGAAGGAAGGGAAACAGACGAGGGACCGCTTTCGTATCCATATACATGACCTAGTGGTGTGTAGGGCATTAGATATGGGGGATAGCGCAGGCGAGGATGAGACCAAAACGGCACGTACCACGGCTGATTTCAAACGTGCAACCCCCTTGCACTGTCCACAAGCACCGGGCATGGAGTACATATGGAGTGGTGAGGGTGGTGGTAAAGTGAGTAATTACTCACTTAAACGAGCTCTATGATCACTAAGGTCCACGAGGAGCATCACTAAGGTTAACGCGTCCGGTCACAAGGCATTTGAGAACGTAGTGCAGGAGGACAGAGAAGCAAGAGGGATCCAATGGGAACTTGCTGACACGAGGTAGGCGTTCCCCATGACCTGCGCCGATAGCCTCAAGACGCGTGATCACTGAGAAGGCCAGAGAAACCTCCCACACAGTGTCCAACTGCTCATGTGGATGCCGAGTCCTCAAGACAAGCCACGCAGGGGACAGAACGAGTCGGAGGGGTCGGGAGGGATCAGAGACAGCGAGCGGCCCTGTCTTAAATAGGCCACAGCCCGACGCGACGTGTTTGTCACATCACACGCTGTGACGAATGTGACATGGCGCGATTGTCGCTCTGCGAAATGTCACATTTGACGCGAATCTTCCTGGCCATTGCATCACTCCCATCTAATTGTCGTTGCAGCTATTCTTGGAGGTATGTCAAAGTACCATAAACTCTCATGTTATTCAGTGCTTAATACATGACTGCAAGGAAATATCACAAAGCCTGTAACTATGACTTGAGAGTCTCATGAATTCGTGCGCGTGAGTACGCGTGAGTTACTATCGTCGTGTGGTGCGAGTACTGTACAGGTGCGTTAGTACTGAATATATTATAACGTGAGAAGCACTTACCTGTGTGTGCTCAGACACCCCGTCTTTTTCCCATGGCCTTGCTCGACGAACCCTGTACAAAGTCTGCGTCGCTCTGCGTACCACTGCCAGAAGTCGTCGCCCAGGTCCGTGGGGACTCTAATGTACCGTCCAACAGGTAGTCCATGGCTGCAGCACCGGCCTCAGGAGAGCTCATCACGGTAAGTAGTTTCCGTTTGGTCTCCTCATACTCTGACAAGGTGATGCTATCGTCAGAGTTCCTCCGACGAATAGTTCCTCTGCGCTGCGCAGTGAATTCTGGGACCAACGTCTCCATGCCTTCAAGTTGCAATGGACTAGCAAGCAGCGCATGGTGCTCTGGTACGGGCGCAGCATCGGGAGTAGCAGGAATTGAAGCAGCCCCATCTGACTGACCCGCGGCGGCAGACCAGTCATGTCCCATGATGTCTGTAGCCAGAGGAGAAACAATAGCGATGTCCGCTGGCGGTAAAAGCATAGGAGGGACGTTTTCGTCTACCTCAGGTGTGCGTGGAGTAGCGGGACGGAGACCGGGAAGAACAGGTCGGGCTTCGTCAGGAAGTGGTGCTTCGATCTCGCCCGGGGAATCGTCTCTGGCATCCCAACCGGCATGATCGTTCTCGAAACGATCATCGTCTTCCTCTTCGCAAACCATGGTGATACGGTAAGTCTGTAGTTAATGGTAAGAGACCAGACACTTGTACTAAACAGTACTATTAAGCTAGTCTGAACTTACGGCACCACGGTCCCCTGGAGGAATCAGCACGATAGCCACAGGATCATTGCAAGAGACATTATTGCGGTGGATGTCAATATGCAGCAGCTTCGAGCGGGCCATGGTCAGGGAATGGTGAGACCGGTGAGAGTTGTGTCCAACGAACACACAGGTATTTTCATCTTTTTGAGTTCGATCGGCCAGCATTATCGACCCAGATCTACCTGGCTCGAACGGTCAATTCTAAGTTCCTAGTACTGTGCCTCAGTGTACCTCGCGCAAGGACTTCTTGGTACATGACATTATTCCACCCTATTTAATACATACAACATGTGCTTATTTCTGCACGTATCACCCAGTCAGAGCAGAGTCTACAGTATGCGTTTGTACTAAGTTTACTGAGCGCTAACTGGGACAGAACTAACTTATATGATGATGCGTCTCACGCGTCTCATTGTACTTGCCCACGCATACGTGTCTGCGACGACGACGAGGAGCTAATGGTACTACAAAGCTCAAGGTAAACAAAGCTCAACTCACACATAGGCTGGCTTGACAACTTGTCGATAGAATGAAGACTACAAGGAGTATACGAAGACAGACGTGATGGCTATGAACCAAGGCTGGTGAGGAAATGTACAAGGTAAGTGTTCTATGTCTTGAGTCGAACAATACTGGGACATACTTATACTACTCTGACTCTTCTCTAGCCCTCTTCTTCCCCCCATTGGATGAGCCCTGTACAAACTCATCATCTCTGCGCATGCTACCATCTGAGGCCATCACCCATGTCCACTATGGGCATTTGCCATCGTCAGCACATCCATGACAGCATCATCTGGCACATAAAGGTACGTACTGGCATAGTCCCCTTGGCCTTCTGGTAGTTCGATGAACTGATTCCATCGCCCATGTCAGAGTTTCTGCGGCGTGGAATGGATGCAAGCCAAGCAGATGTATTGGAGCGAGTCCGGGGACTGGAAGATGGCGGGGCCTCGTTCGGTGAGACAGGATTCGAAGTTTCAGACGTAGATGCAGTGCTGTCTGGTGCAATTGCGGTAAGCTCTTTGCTTCTCGAGGTGTTTGGTGTCTTCAATGAAGGTACAGGGATGAGATCAGCCAGGGGCACACGTCTTGGAGGGCGAATTTCTTCAACAGTACGTGTGCGCGGACTGGCAAGGCGTATGGGACTGCCGAGTAAATTACGCGGTCCGTTCAAGACAGTCGGACGAAGTTCTTCCTCGAGCGCACCATCAACATCATCTGGTGTATCGTCTTCAAGATGATTCTGGTGGTCTCCTTCAGTGCGAGGCCTCTCGGGATCATTCTCTTGCTTGTATACCATGGTCATGCGAAAGGTCTGTGTTGTTTTGTGAGATTTTCGAAGCCACTGAAGCGGTTTGGCTACTTACAGCGTGCCGGGCCCCCGGTGGAATAAGCACAACAGCTACAGGATCATCACGGCAGATGTCATCACGTTCAATGTCAACGCGGATTCGCTTGGAGCGAACCATCTCTACACGATGGTGAGTGTTGTGTTGTGGTTAGGAGGAAAGCGAAGTCAAAGACCGGTTTTCTATAGTGTGATCGAGTTGGTCAGCCTCGTCCACTGTGATCTACCTCGATCGAACGGTCGAGTCAAAATTATTCTCGTCCTGCACAACTTTCTGGTCTGCTCCCAACCACCAAGACAAGTCGTTTCGTCACACGCAAGCTTGGACAGACCCTCTGTACACTAATGTCGCACCACATGTTCGGTGATCTGGGACTGCCGGAGACACCTACACCAGCCCCTATGTTCGCAACCGGAATAGGCAGCCACGACCTTTTTGGACTTGCCAACACTTCGGAGAGTAGTCCTTCCACCGGATCCCTCCAGTCCGGCGGATCTATATCTGACGGTTTCTCAGATTGGAGCTCGCCTTTCGATATCGACTCAGTACGTATTCTCGTCCCTATCATCAAGTTAGGATCAAGATATTTGTTTTAGCAGGTTCCAAAAAGGATTGTCGATCGAGTTATCGCCCATGCTTCCAGCGAAACACTCCTTCGGGTCAGAAACAAGGCCTACCTAGAGGCACGCCAACGAGCACAGTGGTGCGCCAACCAGCATGGTGCTGCCAGGTAAGCTGTATTCGTCTTTGTCATTTTCCGTGGCACAGTGCGCTCTGACCTAGCTCGTAGTTCTCAAGTCGACAATGTACAGCTTGTCGAAGCTATACGCACTATGCAAGATAGTCTGAATGAAATCAAGTATGTATGCTACTATTGCTTTCAGACTAAGCTATAACTAACGTCTCTGGGCAAGGGACGCTGTTGTAAAAGACAGAGTTGAAGATCCCGATGCGATTCTCCCTCTGCTCGAGTGCAACCCATCCCTTCAATTTTATAGCGAAGAGGCGTGGAAGAAAGCAAAGGCTGGTGGTAAGGGTGGATCGTCGCTGTTTGTTACTCCCCCTGGTGGCTTCAACAAGCAGAATGGCTTCATGGAGACCGTGGAAGGGGAGCCTATGTCGGAGACCCGCCTGGGTCAGCTACGCACTGCACTGATTCAGTGCTATAACTATATAGACAGGTTTCCGGAACAGTTCACTGGACGACGCATAGCGATTTGGAAGGGCGATTCCGATATCAGCCATGTGGAGTTTATTAGACGCAAGCTGTACCCCGCGTTTCCAGAGCTCCGCCTCTGCGAGAGCCACTGGAAGCTCAACGAGTTTCTCATTCAACACTACCCAAGCTGGCAGAAGAATCACGGAGTGGGCGCGAAGGTCAAGGACGAGATCAAAGAAGAAACTCCGGCACCGCGACACCAGATTCCGTCAAAACGTACGGCAACTGATGTTGATTCATCTGACCAGTCTAGCTCTCCAGCATCAAACGACGTCGATATGGCAGGGCCCGGTGTCATTGACACAGCAGCATTTGCTGGCGCCGACACCGCACCGGCCAGTGGAACCACGTCTGCTCAAGATCACAGGCCTCAACCTCAGCGAAAGCGACCCAAACTGGTGTTGCCCAACCCCATGTGCGTATCGAATCTTGATGCTATGCTCTTAGATCTTGTGACTGATAGTTGTTGAACGTTGAATGTTAAACGTCAAATCTTAATAGTGCACACGCGGCAGTCAAATCGACGACACGAGAGGAGCTTTTAGCGGATGGTGGCAAGAAGTCGAATGTACCAGTGAGCTACCAGTATCCATGTTTCAGTGTTACGTCTGGAGTTGACGGTATGAATAGGGTAAAGCTCCGGAAGCTTCAGCTGGTGCGCCAAGTGTGTCCAATACAGTGTCCGAGCCATGTGTGCCAGCCGCAACTTCAAACGCGACCTCGATCCCGATTTCAGACCCAACATCGACTGTGACACCGTCACTAGTACCGACGCATGGCGCAGGCTCGCCGCTCGAGTCGCTGCCCGAGTCGTCTCACACGGCACGTTTATGTTTTTCCTTTTTTTGCACTGTGACGTATCCTGAGATCTATGCTTGCAGGGCCCTGTCGTGATAGAAGACACTATGACTTCAGAGACGGTACCTGCCTCTGGTACTGGGCCTGTGTTGGCGACCATGACCACGGGGCCCTCATGTGAAAGTCCGCTTCCCAGCGTGGGTAAGTCAACTTGCTTGTCTTCTTATACTGTAGTATCTGACCGCGCCTTCTTTTGTTGTACAACAAGTCGACGAGACAAACCCAATTTTACCCGTCGCGTCTACAAGCAGTGACACGGGACTCCAAACTTCCGGGATCACGCAGCCGAAGCTGGATTTGGCGGTGTCCAGCGCCGCGGTGGATAAGGTTACTGGCAAGTAAGTCTATTCCATCCACCGATACTTTATACAGAATGCATACCAAGTAACCACCACGTAATCGCCTCAGGGGACTTGCCCGCCGTGTCTGGCTGGGCGAAAACCCTACGAAGTCTGAAAAGGACTTCGAAACTTACTGGAAAGAGCAAACCAAAAAAGAGCCCGAGACATTCGCCAAGGTGCGTGGATTCTGATCTAGCTCGTTTTGTCTCTTACTTACCGCATTTGAAGGAGTGGAACAAGACTGCGCGGCAACATGTGAGTACAGATGTCATAGTTATCTGGGAAACAAGACGGCTTATAGGGTCTATACATTACAGAACGCTCAGAACAAGCACAAGACTACGAGTAAGGCCAGTACGAGAGGATCTCGCACGAAGAGAGGCACAGTAGGTGCAATAGCATGAGGTAGTTGGTGGCTCCGGGAGCACGGGCAGCTGTGGTGTGCAGGAGGTGGGGAAGCTGGCGGTGACGGTGGCGGTGGGGTTGGCGTTTTCGACATTGTCAGATCACAGTATATCGAGGCGTAGTATGTATACGAAAATAGCAGATATTCATATTATATGACAGTCGATACAAGCAGAATTATGAGTATGTATGAGTGAATGGGAGTCGATGCGAGGAGAAAACAGGTGCGAAATCGTATACTGACATCGAGCAGATGGAGCAAAAATATAATCCTGTCTACCACGGCGCTAAATGTAGATCAGAGTCGACGTGGGTAGACCGGGTTCTCACTGGGAGTGAGTGGTGGCTTCGCGTCACACGGCTGCCGTTGAGTGGATATCCTGATCTCCAGGTGACCACACCAGCCGTAAAACCAGGTAACCATCTTCTAACAATATTCATTCGGTTATGCAGACTGTGATTCTATTCCAAGAATGAAGGATAAGGTGTGAAATCTCCTGCTTGAAGAGGCAATGCTCTGCCGTGAAGGATATCCTCATCTTTGTCATCGTTTGGAAAGCCGGATCTTAGGTGAGTATGTCCAACACACGGTGCACTCTCCTTGGCCATTGTGACGTATAACGTGCCATACAGTCGAAGAGACGTTGGGACCTCGCTATGGAACCTCGACGTTCAAGCAACCAATCCACGAGGTGTACGCCTCTCCACCGATGCGCGATACTTGGGCATTCTAAAACCAGTCTAGGTGAGTATACAGTGCTGACAGGTATCGCCTTGTACGCGGACCTTGTCACTTGGCATGCACGTGTTTAGACATCTACTATCGTCGGGTGGTTTTGAGTAGTACTTGCACCCAGTGGCGGCCATCGGACTAAATGTCGTCGTAATCCTAGGTCACATCGGACCTCATAGTAAGCGTTTTGTCTCATCGGCCGTGAAGTGTAGATATGTTCCCCATGCACGCAAGTGGCCGGCGGTGACACCACCATATTCGCGGAACGTATGACGGATCTATATTGTCAGTTACAGCAGTCTACAGCAGTCCATAGCGTAATCGATTATTCTTCCGTCGAAGATTCTTCTGGTACACACTTGCGGGGTACTTTTCCTTGGCAGTACCAATTGAATGTGCGTATTTGTTCTCACCTCTCATTTGCATCGAATTTGTGGCTGGCGAAAGTAATTACGACTTGACCCGCTCCGTCGATTAGATCATTCCGCTATGTTTCGGATGGTGTGTTGTGTCTGTCCTCGATCAGTTCCTGGCGAATTCATATCGACCCTCGTCCTCCCCCACCTTCTTTTCTTCCGTCGGTCAGGGCGCAGGCACACTGTAGTTACCCGCTGCACCGTCGAACTTGCGACTCTGCACATTCAAGCCCACACCTACCCGGTCGATATCGCAACAAGAATAACTTGTTCAGTAAGCAGTGCCGTAGTATAGTAACTCACGTACTCACTCAGGGTGAATTTCCGCCCCAGTTTCCTTCGTCGCCATCCGTCAATCTTTCGGACCTGCTATCTGACATTTCCTCAACCCCTTCAACCGTCATTTTTATCGGAGGAATATCAGATGCCCCCGTATTCAAACATCCCTGCGTGGGCGTCTACGGTTGAATAAGGCGTTGGATTGCTCTCGGCCACTCCAGTGCGCGGTTTAGAACCCGCCTCGACCGTGAAAACACTACGGCTTGCGCGGCCGGAGACAATCTCGACTGTGCATTACGAGTCTCGTCTCTATGGTCCAACTTGTTGTCGTTATGCTCCATCCTACAATTCCCGGCTGTGCGTATCTCATATCATGAGGTGCACCTGGTATAAATGTTGCAGATCCGGTCTAGAGGAGATGGTTAGCAGTTCTACTACCTTGAGCACCTCCTTCGCCTCCTCAGACACTCTTGAAGCACGACACTCAACCAAATCGAAGGCGCATACGACCATGTCCAACGGATCCTCATTATTCGAAAGCACTTCCGCCGCAGAGAAGATATGTCCCTTCTCCGGTGCACGATCCAGCTCCCGGACGCCCACACCCGACTCCGTCTACACTGCAACTCGTACATCGCGTGATTCAGCTTCCACCGCTGCCACGTCGGAAATCGATCTGGATAATCTGTCTCTACATGAAGAGCAAAAGTGTCCTGTCATCTTCACCCAGGAGGTGGACCCTCTGTTGATCAAGAACTCGTTGGAGGACCGAGTAGCGTACCTCACGGATTTCCTAAATTTCACGTCGCACGATTCGGATGTCATCCAGAATGTCGCGCCTCATGTGAACGCGATAATTCCGGGTCTTGTCGACGACCTATATGCCAAACTGTTCGAGTTCGATATCACGAAGAAGGTGTTCATGACACGGAATCAGGTGTGTAGCTTGTGCAGTGCTCTCGCTCGTCCATCCCGTGTGCTAACGGAACGGACTTCGTTGATGGCATTAGGGTTTCGACGGACCGTTGCCTTCGAAGCTCGAGGACTTGACGCTTGATAGCCCCCAAATCACCTTCCGTAAAGTGGGTCGAACGTCCATTTACGTGCGCTCCGTCTCACACGGGATTTCTACGTCAGGTTTTCATGAAGGTGTGGGCACGACGAGTATTGACCTCCGATTACACCAACGGAAAGACATGGGCGTACATGGATAAAGTTGGTATCATGCATACCGGAGTATCTCCATTCAAGTAAGACTTCCTTGCAACGTCCACTTTGCTCTCGGATATTGACCACTGCGATGACCAGACATCAGAAGACCATGGGTATTGCTCCGCTCAACGTACCTTGTACGTTCCTCATTTACAACATCGCGGAATATATCACTCAAAGGTTAACTTCGACAGATCGTGATATTGCCATTTCACTAGGATGGGTACAAACGCTTCTTGGTCGTGCCATCCTTTCACTGCCGGAGGACAAGGCTGACCTGACTTTGAAGATGGATGCCATAGCCGCCATCAACAAGGTTCGTGTTATTGCACAGGCATCGCTTCTCATGCCTTCCCTGGTCAGCACGCGTTATGCTAACGGACATCACGGCGTTTAGGTTATCTGGATCCAGAACGACTTGTTCTCTCGTCATTACATCAACGAGTAAATCCATTCCCACCCGATGTCTAATGGCGTGAAGGGAAGCACTCTCACAGAATGCAATGTATGCGCATGTGGCGTCGCGTGGCGATTTGTAGCTAGGGTGGGAGCAGTGCTATTAGCCTTTTTGGTTGGCACTAAGTTTGGCATTTGGATTTGAGAGCTTGCATGGACTTGCGTTCTGTACTACTGATGCGAGACTACTTAATTGGTGTACTATCATATAACTTATTTAGCGTTACGTAGAAAAATAATCGCGACGTGGGCAGTGTTGATATAGTACGCATGGAATGGTTACCTTGGAGCAAGTAAGCTCGAGGTGGGATGCAAACAGAGTGGTGAACGTCGTGTTCAACGGGACACAGCGTCGAAGGACCATTTTTGCGGAAGCTTGACCCGACAGCTCGTCTCGGCAAACCCCCTCCGGCAATGGGCAAGTAAGTAGCCGGAAAGCCGCCTTCGGGAGTCCCGACTTTTTACTGTTGCGTACAGCCATGGCTGAAAACTTGTTCTTTCACGTCGGCAGCTGGTTCTCTCCAGGCGGAGACGAATGGAAAAATGGTGGCACCTGCTCTGCGAAATGCAATGCATTGTAGCTCTCAAACACCACCGTTTGCTGACGCGGTAGTATGTGTCTGTGTAGGTGTGATGCCACTTACTCTAACTTCGCTGGCAGTGGAACTGATGCAGCTCCTCTTCCAACGGAGTAGAGTTCGACATCCTGCAATATGTTGAACCAACTTGGAAGGTACGCTCGGTGCGCAGCCTCCTATTGCTAGCTTGCATCGAGATCCATGAAGCTTCGGGTCATAAAGTAGATGCACAGCCTGTTTGTACCAATATCTGCGTCATATAGATCCTCGACTGAGATTATCTATTATCAGGCTTGCAGCAGAAAGTGCAACTCGAAGGCCCTGATCCGCAAGGGTCTCCGGCGCGTTTACCTTGTATTTGGCAGAATATGCCTAAACAACTTCCAGTCGAATATTCGCGTCAATCCAACCGGTGCGAGCCATGCATATGTAATGATGCACCTTAAAGTTATCGAGCTTCATCTTGAGGTACGGAGGCTATGTCGTTGTTCGGCGTACATGCAGGTGCAATGCTCAAAGCCAGCGTCGGCAGCCCAGAAGTCCGTGCTAGAGCCGGCGTCTTGCCAGCCACGCTGGCGAGCGC
>JAXQGX010000351.1:0-16159 GCA_037040455.1 Irpex sp. P115-07
AATCCTGGTCTCCCCGGCGTATGCACACGAGTTCGCACTACAAATCACTACAAATACAGTTCCGGACTCTGGAACGCCTTGGAACTTTGAGATTTTGGCCGAATGTATCCGGGAGACCATAAATGCCCCCTCTCCGTGACTCCCGACCCGGCTCAGCACAGCACCTCCCCAAATCTTCCTTCCTCTCCTCGACCACCTAGAGTATACCCCTCCCGACCGCAGGACCGTGGCCAGCACCTTCATAACACAACAGCGACACCAACACACTCGTTATAATCGTTCACGAAACCACCACACACCACATACCACCCAATAACACCACACCACAACTCGCCATGGTCCTCGGTCCCCGCCCCCGCCTGCTCCTCCCCTATCTCAACTTCTTCATCGCCACCGCCGCCCTCGGCTTCCAAACGACGGTGCTCTACCCCTGGCACCACCAGCTCGACGACGAGTTCAAGAAGATGAAAGTCGAGCAGGCGCGGATGCTCAAGGAGCTGCACGACGCCAAGATCCAGAAGTTCTCAGAGGTCGAGGCGAGGGTTATTGCCATTGAGCATAAGCTCCGGGAGGGCCTGCTGGGGAAGTCGAGGTGATAGGCGGGCGGGCGCAGGGTTGCTGGCGGTCTGTCCTATCACCTAAATGAGGAGAGGGGAGTATGAGATTGGTATATTGTTTCGGTATGTGGTCTCTTAGACGTTGGTTGTATGACTTGAAGCTGATTGAGCAACAGCTGGATGGATGCAGCACATCGACTTCACGACCTAGATTAGTCCGCCACTGGATATTTATCGTCGCAGAACACTACATAGAGCACGCCGAGAGGATCTTATGCCTGGGTTGTCTAGATCTGTTGATAGTAGACTACTTACACGCTGCTGTAATTCATGGATGGAAGGACGAGGGAGAGTTAGAGGGGGATGCTGGATGTTCACGTTTATTATCTGATAACTTTCTATTCAATACACTACGTCGACGTTTGAAATTCAGCGATTCAGGTTTGCGTCAAGGGTTTGAAATACGAAGACCCTTTGGGTCTACGTCACTACCAGCCAGCAACGAGGCAATTAAGCTGGCATCAATACTTATACGACAAACAACAGCGCATTTTGTACAGTAGATGATAGTCCACAGTGCACCCCTCGAGCAGACATCTTACCGAGCCTTCATTTTCCCCTGAGTCTTCCTCATCGCCCTCTTCTTCTCGCGTTCCAGAGCCTACAAACACCATCCCAATCAGTGCCGTGGACCACATCCGCGTAAAGAAACAAAAAAAACGCACCTTCTTCTGCTCCGACGCACTCAACTTCGACAACCTCTCCTCCTCCGCCTTCTTCTTCGCAGCCGCCTTCTCCGCCTCCGCCTCCTCCCTCTGCTCCTTCACCGCCTCCTCCTTGATCTCCTTCTCCACCTTCTCCCTAATCGCCTTCAACTTCGTCTTCGTCTCAGGCCTCAAGCTCCCGTTCAGCCCGACTCCCTTCTGGCCTGGTCCCTTGCCGATGCCCCAGCCGCCTGCGCCTGCGATGACGTCTGCAAGCTGGAAGAAGGCGGAGACGAGCGGGAGTGTTGATGCAGCATCTGAAGTGGGTGGGACGGCCAAGGAAAGGATGAGATGTTTCTTGCGTTGGGAGGCGGGGAGGGGCGAGAGGGGACGGGTACGGGGTTGGTCTGTGAGGGAGAGGGAGCGGAAGTAGGGCTGGATGGCGGGGTTGGAGAGGACGTCGCCGAGGGAGAGGGGGCCGTGCGTTTTGAGGAGGTTTTCTGTGACGTCCGCAAATTCTACACATACCTTGAGCAAATGAAAGTAGGAATGCATGAGAGTGACATACCTGACATGACGGTCACGGACGGGGGAAGGCTAGAAGACTCAGACGTCTTCGTGAAACTCTGGAAACGACAGATAAAACCACTAAACAAACCATACACCATCAGTACTCGGAGAAGCTACTCACCAAGTCCCAACGGCTCTCCCTAACAGCTTTCAAATGCGACTTGGAAACAATAGCCCACACAGTATCCGGAATAGCCACACCATCCTGGAACGTCACGTCCAGCTCGATCTCGTCAACATAGTTCAAGTTCAAATCAATAACACTCCTGGCGACCTGGTACGCATACTGGAAGAAGTCGTGCCGGGGTCGGAGTGTGATGACTGTGTGGAGAGAGGAGATGGCTCGTCTGCCAGTCGAGAATGCGAAGAAGTCCGAGGAGCCGTCTGAGAATGACGAATGCAAGTGCGTTGTTAAAGACAGCCGATAGAAGACAGAGAGAGTAGAGGTGCATACCCTGCGTTAGACCGCCCTTTTGTACAGGTCTCGAGAACTGCTCCTCGTACAGCGGGAAGTGTGCATCGAACCTAACACATACAGCTAATGAGCCCCTAGACAAGAAGAAACGAGCCGTGTGACGTACCAAGCACTCGCCCGCTTATAATTGCTGCTTCGCCCAATATAATGCCACGCAACATAAAACACAATCGCGAGAACATACAGCAACTCGCGCTGGAACACTACAACCCATATGCGTGAGCGAGGATACAACCACCGAGTCTCGTTGGATAAATTGCGGAATACGTACGAGCAGGTCTGAAGGTGAGCATCTTCCACCTGAACTCCAGCCCGTCGTACTCGGGGTCGAGCACGACTGGCGGAGGCGTGAGAACCGACAGGATCTTCGTGATGGAGAAAGCGTTCGACATCGTCGACCGTCGGTGTTGGCGTCGTCGAGGACAAAGTGAGACACGACACACAGACACTCGGGGACCAGCGCTAATGAAATGGGCTATGATTGTTGGCGCCTAATGAGAGCGTGCCTGGCGGGCAATCCCCATTTGGAAAGTCTTCTGAGCAGGTATGTCGGCGGCGGGTGTGGCCAGCGTCGCACGCAACATATTCCCTTCACGCGAGACACAAATTCTATTCTCAAAATAAAAGATACACGCACCAGTGGGAGACTACGGTATTTAAGCTCAATGCTACGCATTGAGAACATGGATTGCATTGACACGATTTGCAAATAGGAGACAACTTACACACACTATACGATGAGCAATGCACCCAGCGTATGTGTACTATACTCGTAGGAGTACAAGCAAACAACTGAACAGCACAAACAATAGGATTCAAGCATGCACAGCAGGGGTCTCACCCACACCGACTACGGAGCCTTCGTAACCAGAGTGGTCGCCCGCATGACAGAAACCGCAGGGTCAATAGACCAACGCGCCCTCCAACGCTGTCTCGGCCTAGCCTCTTCCTACCTCGTCACCGACACAAGCACCAACCCAGACCACGGCCTCACCTCCTGGCAGAACGGGTTCAACCGCCTCGTAGACGTGATCGTAGCGTTGAACGCACGGGGGGAGCTGGAGGTGGCAACGGTGAGCGCGGCCAGCAAGGCGTGCTCGGAGTGCTGGAGTGTGGCGGGGACATGGCGGGAGACGGAGGTGAGCAGGGAGGGCGTGAGGGAGATTGCGAAGAGGCTCAAGGGGATTCTGGACGAGAATGGGCGGACATATCGCGGAGAACGAATATACGTGCCCTGAGTATCGATATCTGGGCCCTGAGATGCTGGGCGTCGTGCTGAGAGCTGTACAGGCTGTATTATAAGCGTCGGGGAACGTCGAGAGGTGGTGGCGGTAGGAAGGAGAAAGATACCCGATGTGTATTGTATTGTATTTTATCTATTTACTTATTGAATCGATGCAATGCGGGCGCCGAGGCTCGCTATCTCGCAAGGGGGCGGGAGAGCGTCTATCACAATATCAGGGATCGTCGGTGGGTGTACACGATCGAGATCGCAATCGACGCGTTCAGCTAAGTCGTGCGCAAGAAACACCTCATCTGCTCTCACCCTCACGACACCACAATAAATCATATATAAGTCAGATTGTACCTTCTAGTATAGCACAGCGCCATGCCAGAATACCCTACTCCCGAACAATGGGCTGAGAAGACCCCCGCCTGGGCTCAGTCTCTTCCACAGCCGAAGAGCAACCCAGAGCATATCTCTGTAGACGAAGTAGCAGAGCTCGTACGCACAAAGAAACCCGGCGTCGACTTTATCATCGTCGATACGCGCAAGGCAGACTGGGATGTAAGATCCTCTTCCCGCAGTTCAATTAACTCACATCACTGACTCCGATATCTACCACATCATCCTTGACATGGTATTTAGACAAACTACATACGCACAGCGATCAACCTCCCCGCACAATCGTTCCACCAATCCCTACCTGGGCTACTCCCTCTGCTCCAAGCCGTACCGCTGGTCATCTTCCATTGCCAAGCGTGCTCTCTCGTCTCGCGAGGTTCACGCGTCGCGTCGTGGTACCAGGACGCGCTGGACGCGGCTGGTATTACTACGAGCCAAGCTAGAATCTTGACTGGAGGGATTAGGGCGTGGGTTGAAGCTTATGGTAGCGATGAGTCTCTCACTGTAACGATCCCTGCTGTGTAAAAATGATCGTGGAAGGAATGTACAATGAATAGCGTGACGAAATAATCGCAAGATGCATTGCATCGACGCGACAGTCAGCCTAATATTGTTCAAGCAATAGAATTCCAAGTCATCTATTCGCACAACAAAGCACTACAGCATATCGATACATCGCATCATCACCTACACTAATCATACACCACCACCCCAGCAAGTACTCGTAATCAATTCATCCCATTCAATGCAAACTCTGCAACTTCTCCAACACCTCCTCAACCCTCTCCTTCTCCATCCTCACCTTCTCCGCGCGGTACTTCCCCTTCAACAGCTTATCCTGATTCTCATGCGTCAAGAACAGCTCCAAGAAATCCCCGTCGAGGAACCCGACGGCTTGCTCTGCGTCGCTCGTGCCTCGAGCATTCGACGGTGTGCGCCATCTAAATTAAAAAATACCGTCATCAGTACATCCCACTCCAATTCTACCACCAATCAGATATCCGAGAAGAAATAACACGCACTTGCTATGATTGACCTCTCCAGGCCCAACAACAGCACTCGCCATATTCCTCTGCAAATCCGTCAACGGCAACGCCACGTCCTCACCCACATGCGACACCACCCCAATCCTTCCCGAACTCGTAAAGAACACATGCTCAGGGTCGAACGTCTGGCTCACATGCTCTTGGTGCTGTGGTTGTTGTTGAGGAGGAGGGGAGGTGCCGGTGAGAGAGCCGGGTATGAACTTGGTGACGACGTCCCCGATGTGGTAGAACCCGTTTCGTTCGAGACGTTTGCGCCCTCCGACGGCGTCTTGGATGCTGAACGTGAAGAGGTTGCAGTCGATCTATATCCCAAAACAAATTATGTCAGTTCTCGTAGGAGTTCGACGTAGTTTGCAAAGGGGGACTAACGTTAGACCCGATGACCCCGTCATCCTTGATCCCTTCAACAGTTTGTGGCCACAGAGGCGTATAATCCCGCGCGACCGTCTCCAGATTATGGTCCTTCACCTGCAAGACGGATACCGAGCTGATCCCATCCCCAACGATGAGTCTATCGCCCTTGGCTACCAAGCTTGTAACGAAGTAGTTGTGGTTCCACCGAGCGACGCGTTTAAGGGTCGTAATATTCGTGATTTCGTTGTGCACGATCGCGTAGAGGTCCACCTATACACCACTGTGAGTCTCCTTGCAGCAGAGGATTTTGCGTACAATGACGTACCGAGGTGTTGACAGCAGCAGCAACCAACCCATTGACGGTGTCAATCGCATAGACGCACCCGTCCACCTGCTGCTCCGCCACCAACTTCAACTCCCGCTCAGGTCCTGCAACCTCAAATAGCCGGAGATAGCCCATCTCAGGTTCGGTTTCGCCCACCTGTATGCGTACAGTACCCACGCAGAACGCTGCAGAGGTAGATACACTGGATTCAGAGAGCGATGTGACGGCGGTGACTGCTTCCGTCGGCTCGAATTCGAATTCGGTTAGTTCTGAGCAGGCAGCGTTGCATGAGTCGTTGGTGAGCGAGGGAGAATAGAGAAGCTCAGGTTTACCTGTCAATGTTGCCCCATCGAATATGACAAACGAGCTAGTCTGGATATCCGATTGCGCAATACGTTGCGGGTTCTCAGACACGCATGCCACTCCGAACACGTTGTGACCTGCATGATGTGCTATTCGTCGAGGTGTCCGCAGGCCGAGGTTGACCTGAGTAGAAGTTAAGCATGATGTTCTGCCCTTCCTTCGAGAGTTTGTAAGACTTACCGAGCGTATCTGCATTTTATCAATTCCACTAATTTTGCCGATGACCAGTGATGTCGACGTGGCGAGGATTTGACAGGATGGGTAATGTGTTGTGTTGAGGCTGGCGCCAGCTGCGACATCCTGTGACGAAGATAACATAAATTATAAACCTCGAATGAAAGTTGAACAAGCCTGCTTACCTTCGTCATCACCGAGGACTGCCTCAACCGTTGTCTATCCCAGTAAAGTACCGATACACGGCTCCCACTTGCAAACACAGCCCTCTTACCATCCACCGTCGTCACGCCAACAGACACAGGCGTTGCACCCAACGAGAAAACCTTGAGGTCCTTCAGCTCCTTTCCTTGAAGACTGAGAGTCGCAACACTTCCATCGGCGAGACCAACCACTACAAATGGACGGTAATCAGGGTCCTTCGACTTGGTGCCCGTGCCAAAGTTGTGAAGAAGTATGGAACAGGGAAGGGCGGGAAGGCTCGGGCTGGTGCAGAGAGGATCAAGCAGGTTGTTCTGGTCCTTCAGACTGAGTATTTGTATGTCGTTCGAGCCCCAGAAGGCGACGGCGATGTGGGATGTATATGGCTTTGAGGGATCGAACGGCGCACAAGAAACAGCCGATATTTCTTTTCCTGGGAATTCGCGTGATCTGTGCAAAACATTCTCAATAATGTAGCCAAAGACATACAGGCAGAGAGGTTTGCTTACTTTACAACATTCAACTGATCATCGAATCCGAGATTGAGAAGGACGACTGTTCCACCACTAAGTGCAACGACGAACTGACTTGCGTTGACACTGGCCGCCACTATCTCGTGAGGACGTTTGCTGCTTCCCTGTTCAGGAGTCCAGCCTGCGCCGACCCGGTTGAACGTCTTCAACGTAGCATCGTATTCGAGCAGATTAACACTCTTCGGCGTGACCTGAACCACGTACGGTGAATCCGCGTAAGCAGACGAAGTGCCAGATGCATCTGTTCGCTGTACTCGGCGTGCGATGTTGGCTAGAGCTAAAGTCGGCTGATCCGTGATGAGAGCTGAAGATCCAGGTTCTACATGTGTGATACTGTCACGACCATCTATACGCAATAGATGCGATTTATATAGGGAGGACAACAATATATGAGCGTCCAGCCTGCATTCAAGTATTAGCCTGTATCGGGAAAAGCAACATTGACACTTACTGTTCTTCGAAAGAGTCACGAATAGCAAATATTCTGGCAGTATGCGGTATATCGCTCAGTACAGCCAGTTCTTGGAAGTCGGCTCCAGTTCTGACCGCGTTGAGGCTTCCAGTGTTTGCTCCACCTGAGCACGTAACTATTTGAGGCTAAAAAGAAAATTATTATCCACAAGCACCTTACGCAATGTTGAGGGCACATACCTGTCCACTCTCGTCTGTATCGGCTATGACAGCATCAAGAATAGGTGCCAAGTTGCGGTAGCGGTCAAGAACTTCGATGTGTGTGCCTTTGAGAGCCACGATCTTGCCAGCTTTACTCGATCTCTTGTCTTCGACACCCTCCATCTCTACATCGTCCTCATCGGCTGAGAGAGTACTTCGAGGGTCGGTTGAGAGAGCCTGAGGGTATACTGTCGTTATGCCGCTGGGTATTGGTAAAGTGTCCTGGTCGATGTCGCTTTGTGCCGTCGCATGCACTCGTATGATCTGTGCGTCTCCTGTGTGCGAGCCTACGTACAAAACCTGGGAGGACAAATACGACAGTGTCGTTGGTGCCGAAATCTGACATCGAAGGCGTCAGAAAACATAACATAGCCAGAATTTTACGACTTACCTCTCCGATAGGGAGCAAGACAAGCTCAGGGGTGTCAGTGATCGTTAGGAGGGCAAGGCGACCAAACATGTCTGCAACGAAAAAGCGGCGCCCATCGTCATCAGCGGGACACCATCTGTCAAAGCATTAAATAAGATCGGCAACACTCGTTGAACGCGCGACGGCTTACGTTGTCACCTCACTCCACGGCCACTTCACGGCTGCCTTCGACTTGACCTTCTTCGCCTCCCGCTCTTTCTCCTTTATCTTGGCCTGTCTCTGAACTTTCTCAGAAGCACTCGTCTTCCTCTGAGACTGTCGTTTCTCTTTTCCTTTCTCTTGTCGCTGCTCTTCAGCAGTAGCTGCTTCCACGAAATGGATCCTGCGACCGCCTAAAACGAGTGCACCACCGAGACACTGAGTATCCTCGCCAGAGGGAGAGGGCTGAAGGGAGAATGAAGGAACTGGGACGAGAGTCAGACCCTCGTATGGTTCTGGGAATGCGTTTGTTGGGAGGGTGGCTCGTTGGAATTGGACGGAGGGTCTGGCTGAGAGTTCGAGAGCCTCGATGTCAAGATCTCGTGCCAGCAATTGAGCTCGGCGTAAGTGATCAACATGCAGGATGGCAAGGGTGTACGTTTCGGTGTTGGTCTCTATGAACGCCAGAGACAAGAGATTCAGCTCCGGGAGGCTGTAAGGGCGCAGTGTCATTAGCTTCTATCTGAAAGAATCTGAGTAGACATACGAACACTACGTCGAACTCCTGGCTGACCCGGCCGTTATCGAACGAAACTACTTTGAGTTTACCGGCGTAGCAGCTTATGACTGCGACCTCGCCGAATGCACTGGTGGCCATCCCGGTAAAGTATTCTGCGTGGCGGGCATGACGGTCGTGTAGGTCCGAATGCCAGGTAGTCACAAGCGTAGGGGCTCCATCCTTGGTCACGTATTCCAGCAAGAGTAACTTGGGGTGAGGATGATCTAGCAATACGAGGAGGTTCGATGCCGATGAATCCTAAGTCCAACAAGTATCTCAACATGCTACACTAATCATAAACAAGTAGGACGACATACCTTGGCCGGCACTGCCTTCAACGACAACACTCTCCCCCATATCTCCAAACTACACTCGTGACTGAGCCCCTCTGGCGTAATCGTGGAGACCTCAATGCGACTCGCTTTAGCTACGACCAAATGCCCGAGCTCGGCCCCCGGTATGAGAGAGCACTTCACCGAGCTTGTCACTGAAGACGGCTGGTGAAACGTCGAGACGACCTTCATCTTTGCAACCTAGACGATAGCTAGCAACCGAAGATTAGCGACAACGAAACGAGCTGATTTACAGCACGACGAAGGAGGTCGTCGGCGAGGACTCGCAAGCTCGGTCGAGAGTTATCTGCCGCGGCAGCTTTCCTAGATTACATACATGGGCGCTTGTGCTTGATCTACACGCCCTCCACGTGGATTGAGCGCGCAACGAGATCATGATGGGATTCTTCACGCTGCCTTCTTTTGGACATCGTTTATGTTCACTGCTGTTCTTCAGCTTGCATTGTCAAATACCTCCGACCCCATGGCCATCCATCGGGAGCTTCATTGCTTGCAAACATCGACCGAGCGGTATCCCACCGCCCGAACTTACTGGCCTCCCGACTAGTAAGTAGCTCACTGCTTCATATTCATCAGCGCCGATCGGACTCGCTGAGCATTGTTTTATCCGACCCGCAGGGTACACACGGGTGCCCTATACACGAGCAATAAATAGGAGGTACCACGAATAAAAGTAAGCCATCACCCCATCATCGTCCCTCATCATGTCAACACTGGCAGAGAAAACTTACACAGAGTCATGGCTAGAAGGACCACTTCATACCGCCTTCTACACCCGCATATACATCCCCAAACCTCCTACTCCTACTCGCGCAGCTCTAGTATTCGCCCACGGATACCTCGAGCATGTCGACCGATATGCGTACCCCGAGGCACATGCCAAGTGGGCGTCGCGAGGTATAGCCGTGTTAACCTTTGACCAACGCGGTTTTGGGAGGACTGCGCTGGACGTGGAGCATCGGAGTCCTGGGAGCGCGTATGGACGCGCTGGTGGAGCAGAGGAACGGATGGCTGATTTGGAGTGGGCTGTGAAGGTCGCGAAGACGTCTTTTGGGGAGGACGTGCCGGTGTTCCTTATGGGCCATTCGATGGTGCGTGCAAGGATATGCAACTTAATTTATCCACACTCATGCTTGCTTGGAAAGGCTGGAGGTTCGGTACTTGGCTTTGCCACCCGAGCTACCGCTCCTCCTGAGAAGGAATCTGTCGAACTCCTCGCTGGCGTGATCTCTTCTAGCCCCCTCATACGAATTGGCCGTAAGGATCCCTCTTCCGCTCTCAAATTCGTGGTGCGGGTAGTGTCAAAAGGTTTCCCCAATATGCCTATCAGCACACCGCCTCAAGTACAGGTAATAAAAGCGCTTTGTAACCTTGAAGTCACCTTTGGGTTGCTGATGATTATGCGCAGGACCTTTCGCGCGATCCAGCGGTGGGCGAATCGGCTCTAAAGGACCCTTGGATCAAGTCTTTTGGTACAGGGCAGAGTATCTTAGACATGATTGACAGGGTATGTGCGACCTTTCTGTGTAAGAATTAGTCTGATTTAACGACGTCCCGGCATACAGGGGGAGTATCTCTTACAAGAGGGCTACAAACACTGGCCAGCCGACTTACCGGTAAATGACCGCCTACCATCACATTGTATAATATACCAATTCCTTAACAGGTATTAATTCTCCACGGCACCGCAGACGTGGTGAGTGTCTAGGGGAGATATCTATGTACCGCCCTCATAACTAACCAATTACGTGCAGGTAAACGCTTTCGCACCTACAAAAGAGTTCGCTGAACTTCTTCAAGCACCAGACAAGGAGTTTATGGAATACGATGTACGTCCGCGTAGAGTCTCGAGCTCTTTTGCAGCTGGATTGACAGTATCTTACTCTCAGGGTGCATGGCATGATCTCCTTACCGAACCTGAGTACAAGGATAAATATTTTGAGGACGTCGTTGATTGGATAGAGAGGCACTTGTCTTCGAAGCCCTACAGCTAAGCTCGTAGCAACTAGTGACGCAAGCTTCCAGGTAGCTTCAAGCACGCACCGGTAATTACCCAAGAGTATTTATTTAGTACAGTATCCACATCATTGGATTAAATATCGGAGCTGTCGTCCACGGATGTATGCGTGCCAGGCCATGCGGGGTCTACTTTTTTAAAACGCGACTTGTATGGCAGAGGTTGGACTCGAACTTCGAATTCTGTGTCCAGGTACGCTGCCCTCGTATCAGTGAATGCCTACCGGCAGAAGTATCCGAAGGACTGTATATGGTCTACAGCGGTCTCAGTTCCTTCAGTAACCAACCAACAGGACGCCTCACCAACTCGGAGTACTTGTTAGCCTAAGTGCACTGTACACACCGGCTGACACTAGCAAGACGTCGAGATGCTCGAGTCGGATCCGGGAGCAAAGTGCCGGTGATCCATGACGCGTGTCTTTTGCGGGGAGAAGTGATCGCATGTGAATAAACTTCCCCGCACTCCCTAGATCCGCGAGCGCTTGTCAACTCTTCATAAAGTCGACTTCTCTCGCTCGGCATTGCATTTCACCCTCGACGACGACCCACACAACTAGCCAAGATGTTTCGTTCAGCAGCCAGCAAGGCTATCAAGTCGGCGTCGCTTCGTCAAAATAAGGCGTTGAGAGCGTCAGCGTCGAGGTCAGATTGAAGTCGTTCATGTAAAATGATCATTGCTCATATAAAACTTGGCCAGGAAATGCTTTTCCACCACGAGAATAGCTGCCTCTGAACCCATATTAAACTCTTTGAACAAGTTTACCGAAGAGGAGGAGATGCTACGCGAAACAGGTCAGTCACCGCCGTCTTGGCTGTGTCTTCGTACAGAGTAATGACCCCCTCGTTCAGTCCAGCGATTCGCACAGGACGTCGTCGGACCCAAAGTACGCGAGATGGACGAAAACGAGATGATGGACCCAGAAGTCATCAAAGGTCTCTTCGAGCAAGGGGTGCGCAGGCTTCCACATACCCATGCCTACATTTCACTAACATATAACCATCTCACAGTTGATGGGCATAGAAACTCCTTCCGATTTCGGAGGAGCTGAATCGTCGTTTACTGCTGCTATCATTGCAATTGAAGAGCTAGCAAAGGTCGACCCTTCCGTATCCGTTATGTGCGACGTCCATAACACACTAGTCAACACCGTAGTCCGCAAATACGGAACGAAGGAGCAGCAAGAAAAGTGGCTACCCAAACTCGCCGAGTCGTCAGTACGTATTCTCGCCTTCCTACCTTCAATTCCTCGCCCTGAACCAAATTCCCTTAACGAACAGCTCGGAAGCTTCTGCCTCTCCGAACCAGCCTCCGGTTCCGACGCCTTCGCCCTGCAAACCCGCGCCAAGAAGGACGGCTCCGAATGGGTGATCAACGGGTCCAAGATGTGGATCACCAACTCATACGAAGCCGACTTCTTCCTCATCTTCGCCAACGTCGACCCTAGCAAGGGATACAAGGGTATCACGTGTTTCATTGCTACGAAGGATATGGGCGTGCAGATTGCGAAGAAGGAGCAGAAGTTGGGTATTAGGGCGTCGTCGACGTGTACGCTCAACTTTGATGATTTGAGGGTGCCGGAGGAGAACGTGCTTGGTGAGGTTGGGAAGGGTTATAAGGTACGTCCCCGTGCCTCATAAGTAGCTTCTAAGACTCACTAACCTTGCGTTTATAGATCGCCATCGAGATCCTCAACGAAGGTACGCACCCACCGCCCCAAACACCCCCCCACACCCACTAACCCACCACCCTCCTCCAGGCCGCATAGGCATCGCCGCCCAAATGCTCGGCCTCGCCCAAGGCGCCTTCTCCAAGGCGGTCCCCTACACCTACACGCGCCACCAATTCGGGCAAGCGGTCGGTACCTTCCAAGGCATGCAATTCTCCATCGCAGACGCGGCCATCCAGATCGAGACCGCCAGGCTGTTGACGTACAACGCCGCCAGGCTCAAGGACGAGGGCAGGCCGTTCACGACGGAGGCGGCGATGGCGAAGTATTGGGCGAGTGGGGTTGCGCAGAGGGTGGCTGGTGCCGCTATTGAGTGGGCGGGGGGTGTTGGGTTTACGAGGGAGACGGGGATTGAGAAGTTTTGGAGGGACTCGAAGATTGTGAGTGCTACGTGATGATTGATTGGCCTGTGTGTGGGCGTGTGAGCGAGTGCTGATGGTGGTTGGTTTCGTTTTTCGTTGCAGGGCGCGATATACGAGGGGACGTCGAATATACAGCTGCAGACTATCGCAAAGGCTATCCAGAAGCAATACTCATAACACGCAATCCAGTTCAATGGTATTGAATTGAGGGATGGACAGTGGCATGGTACGACATACTGTACCGGATTACAATGGACTAGCAGTAACTGGGAACAATTGATTACATCTAGCGACACACTATGTACTGTATAGTAGAGTCTCTAAGCGGAAGCTTCTTCTTCTTTTCTACTAGTCCGTGATTTGATGAAGATGAGCAGACCCTCGTAGACTACCCAGCCGATCATCGAGCTTAGCACCTTGCGAGACAAACGCAAGGTGGCGCCGTCGAAGAACCCTTCGATGCCTCGTTGCTAGTGAACAACGGGTGTTAGCCGAACGGATATTTAGATACAATGGAGGACGTACCCGCCAGATCGTCGCTGAAGTCTGCAGCACGCCGTGGTACCGCTTCTCCGAGCGGACCTGCATCTTCGTCTAAAAACGTTGGAGTTATTAGGGGAACCTTCAAAGCTTGAAACGTACGGACGACAGACCTTGATGACGTCGAACGGGTGCGTTATGAGGGTTGCGATGGCCCCCGACGACGCAGCCGCGAAGCTATGCACGCTCGCCGCCTGTACCGACGAATTCGCCGGCACCAGCTTGCCTGTCATGTCCACGCGCCAAGATCAGTTTCATCATCATCGCAAAGTAGAAGTAAAGAAGTGATGGCAGGTTAACGGGTACCTGTTTCTTGTTTTATGACTTCGTAGAAGACGACGAAGAGTCCTGCGTACGGGGCGTCGCGGATGGCTGATGGCCAGAACCCGAGGAAGAGCTCGGACGGGCCGCCTCGTGCGATCGAGCGGAACGCGCCCCAGAGGCTGGTGTAATTATACAGGTTGCTCTATACAGCCACGAACAAGACAATTTGGAGGTCAGTCTCCATACTTAAACGGACGAAACAGGGAGAATGATGAGTGAGAGATTTGGCTTACGAACTTCGTATCGAGCTTTGAGGACTGTGAATGGGTTGAGGACGAACCCAACCGAGACACGCGCTGCGGCACCTGCTACGAGGTTTCCTTGCATGCTGAGCTTGGGGAGAGTGCTACCATGAGATTGTTGTTTGCCTGGCGCTTGCATGGAGGAGAAATAATGGGAGGTGGCCATGAGCGTGCGTAGTTGTGTGAGCCCGGTGAAGTACATTGCTACTCCAGGTACGTTTCTGTAGTTACATGGCATACAGTTGAGTCTCAGAGGTGCGAGAAGTGGTGAAGACGCGTACCGTAGTAGAGTAGCAGTAGTTCCTCTCCATAGACCGGTGAACCCATTTGTACGGATGACTTCACGCGTCACGTATAAGATACGGCGACCAGGTCTGGTATGCAGTTAGTACATGGTATAAAGACCATTGTATACACTCACTGAGCAGGTACAGCTCCTCCATCTCCTTGCTGCATACGCGTTTTCAAGAGGTCAACTAGTAGCAGAGTATTGAATTAGTACTTGTTCGAGCTTCGCGTGGTAGGTACAACATACACGGCTGCAGACATATCCCTGACGCGAACCCTGACAGTGCACCTATGCAATATCGTTGTCAGTTCGACTTGTAGACTAGGTTGCGCAAACTAATACCTGAGAGGAGTTGTTGACTGACATTTGACATATAATTTGAAGACTACCAGCGGTGGTGGTAGAGGTTTAAGCGAAGTGTGTAGAATAGACAGAGTTAGCCAATACACTTGGAGAGCGCGTATAATCAGCAAGCAAGGGAAAGAACGGAAGGAGGCGTGACGAGTCGGAGGATGTGTAAGACGTTGGCGGTCAACCACAGTCAACTTCCCGAAGTAGCCAACTTATAGTAGGCGCACGGAACGCAGCGCCTGTCACTACTGACTCGGAACTTGAACGTTGAACGTTTGGACGACATATCAATGTTCAAGATACAGCTGCTTGGATCTGGTCTGTAACCGCGATGTACGACGACACTTTCTTCAACTACAGCTGATCTGAACAAGGTGCTGCGATTGGCTCGCAGGCCAGCAGATTACAATATCGAAAATGTCGACGTCAGTCTCGGTATCATTCCAGCATTCGGACACTCAGGCTGCCCTGTATGTGCGTGGAGTTCAATATCTACGGCACACATATGCCAGTGGGTCATTCGAGCTGACAGGTCAATAGGTCACTATATGCCCCGAAAGGCGGGAAGCAACATCTTCCACTGCACTAGCTGTATGGTCAAGGACTTCGGCTTAGCCGACATTCATGAAGATAGACACAAAACGGTAGTCGAGCGTACTGGGACCATGCCTTTTACACCATTAGAGTATGTGGAGAACATGGGCAAAGGTGATGTATTACCTCACATCTACGGTGTGTTCTGCTTTGTTCATTCATGGGTGCCGATCTACTCTGCTGGAGCTGATTTATTGTCAGCCTTCGATGCAGAATCGCTTGCATATGTGACTCTTTGGGTCACTGCCCGATACGACGAAGGTCGCCTCGTGGAGTCGGCAGAGCCAGCCCTTTCGAAGTGGATCAACAAAACAACCACTCCGAAGATGCTCACTGCTTTAAGGAAGAAAGGGCTCTATGGACCAAAGGCAACATCTTCACATCACCCGTTCTTGAGCGTGTACTTCTACTTTTACCACGCTGTCGGCGGTAATACGTTCATGATAAAAGACCTCCGACATATCTACCTACAAAGGGCACCGTCATACGAGCGGAGGAAACCCGATGATCTCTTTGACCACTTCACGCAGTATATAGATTACGCACTGCAGCAAATCGGTCATCTTACCGAGGTGGAAAGAGCGCAACAACAGATTAAGTTGGAAAGTCCGGTTCAGCGGTGCTATAGAATGC